>JABASK010000340.1:0-16398 GCA_019776465.1 Rambutanura hunanensis | reverse complement strand
GTAGAATTCTCGACATTTTATTTATAGAAATTTCAAAACACTCCGAAATCAAGTATTTTTTTTAAAAAAAAGCTAATAAACAACTAAATTCTAGAATTGCTTGACTCTTTGGCCCGTTTATTAAATTTATTGTTCATTGAATGGTGAAACCTTAAAGCAAAGTTGAGAAACTATTAACAAGATTTCAAAAGAGATGTTCAAACATTAACCAAAATGTTTGTGACTGCACGTGTGTGCCTTTCGATGCTGACAACTAAAAGAGATGAAAATCTGAATAGGATGAAATAAAAAGTCCACGAAGAATCTCACATATGAATTAGGTGTCAGACAGATCAACTTATATTCAAAAACTGTACATCGTTAGCTCATGTCATTAAAAAACGCTACAAATGACATTTTCTTTAAAACAAAAAATGAATTTCAAAAAAAATTCTTGCAGAGAACTTAACTTAAGTTTCAAAAACTAAAAGTTTAAAAGTGAAACAAAGATTTCCACAGGATAACATTGTTGTGTTCCCCTTCCGAAAGACCCTTAGCTGGTGCTACTCATCTGGAAATGTGAGTCCTTCAAAAAAGATCAGATTCTAAGGGATCTTCTGGTTCAAATTTGCACTCCCTCCACATATTCCATTGTTGTCATCTTCCTTTTCCGGGTTTTAAAGTACTGCCTTATCGTAAGGGATACCAGGAGAGTGATCCCTTAACCTTGTCTACCCCATGAGCCCTTACTCCCTTTTCTGGGAAAATAGGAGGAGACACTGTTAGCTTACTACCTATCTTTAATAAGACGCCCAGTCCGTTGCTAGAACTTCAACGCAAACGTTTCCGACTCAAATTTGGCATTGATTTTTCAGCTTTTAAAAAAAAATAAGGAGAAAGTAAAATTGGGACAATCAATCGATTTGGCCTGAGGAGACAGTTGTGGTTTGAAGGGTGGTGGTGGGTGAGGGTGAGTTTGACCGTAAGGATTTGGACCCTCATTAACGTTGCTATGGGTGATCCAGTGAAAGTCATCTTTCTCCTGACTGACTCAAGTGTGATGTGATCTGAAGAAGTAGGAGTTCTTTTTTTCAAAAATTTTTGTCCAAGGAGAAAGGTCAAAGGACTTTTCTCCCAAGCGTCTTTTTGTACTCGGAAGTCTCGTTTGTTATGACAAGTTGGCGGTAAAAGAGAAAAAGACTGTCGAAGCGCCAAAGCCTGTTGTTTCCCTTAAGTGAGCATAAAATCCGGGAGGAGATAATGGACTCATCTGTTTCTACTTGTCGGAAAATTACTAAGTTCTGACTTTGTGTGCGGGTTAAAATACAGTTCTGACTATAAAGGTTCAGACTTTCGGTATGCCGTGTTTCAAGTGTAACGACAGGACAGAATGTCGCTCAGAAGACAAAGTACGGAAGGAATTGTTTAGAAATCTCAACATTTTTTTTTTGTTTTTCTCAATCTGGCTTTACACGCACTTTAAAGTGAGTGTGAACTAAAAGTTTAGAACAAAACAAAAAGTTAAAACTTTGGCCCTGGACTTTTTTTTAGCAAAATCAAGTATACAATTCTTTTGGCATCGGTAAGCATCAAATTCCGATTTTAAAACTTAATTCGTTTAAAATATATTCGAAAAAATGTTCAGTTTTCGTTGATTTTTGCGCTTTCTAAGGAAAATGAGGTAAATAGCAAACTCCCTCCTCCACGCGTGCTTTGTTGCAAGTCGTCATTGTAAAAAAAAACATTTTTTGTTTGTATTATTTGTTATAACTATTTTTGTTTGAAAGCGTCAATTAGGTTTGTCATTATCAGGCGTGCAACAGGAGGGAGGAGGTGGTAAAAGCAGTGCAAAATTGCTCCTTTCCCTTCTGAGAACAGGGTGAAAATGACGGTATAGATTTTTGGGGATGACAATGAGCATTTAGCCCTTTGGTGACTCAGAGCAGGGATGATTACAATAGAAATTGAAGGAAGGGGATGAGGGATGAAAGGTCGGGTTTTTACCAGGTCACCAGTAAAAGTGTGGGAATCCAGGTGCGTCAAAGGCTAAGAATGAGATGGCGTAATCATAATAGAACAAATACAAGTTCATTTTTACAATTTGCCAACGACAACGATGAGAGAAGACCCTCAGGATTTTTTCAGAAGAAAAGAAATGGACCCTTTTGTTCTCGTCCAGGACCCTTTTGTCCAAAGGGCTCTCTTATTCTTGGCTACTTGTGTTGTTTCTTAGGCTCATACAATTGTTCTTTCCAACTCGGATCAAATTTTTATTATTAGGTTTCATCTCTACACATACCGAAAAAAATCTTTTAACATTCATCTTTCTCTACTTCGCCTAATCAAGTCCCTTAACCGAGAAGGTAGACATTATCCTCTGTATCAACGTTATGGCACATACATCTACCACATTTCAAAACACAATGTCATCCTTTTCTTGCGTCGACCACTTTAACTTTAAAAAAAACTGGCAAAAAGTCAAGAGCAAAAATTTCGTGTATTTTGTGCAGAGGTCAACTAACCCTGTTCCATGAGGCGTCGATAGAGTCCTTCTCTTCTGTCGAGCTTTTAGTAGAGGGAATTATGAATCTTTCAACGATTCCATTCTGGGAAAGAGATTAGACGAACAAAGTACAGTGAGGAGAAAAGAAAATGATTGAAAGATTGATGAATTTTGTATTTGGAATTCCTCAAGGATTAAATTATGCCCAACTATTGTTCGAACCAAGGGGATTCTTGTCCTATTGTCAAATTCACCCGAACAATCTGGCGGCTACATTTAAAAAAAAAGTCTTTTAGAAACGAGAAAGGGGGGAAGAAGGCTTTTTTTAAAAAAAAATGTTTGAGAGAGACTTTCATCTTGTGTATTGGATGACAATAGAGAGAAATGTTCGCTAACCAGATCAAGTGTCCCTGGACCCCTTTATCTGGAACATTCCAACATTCTGGAATTATCCCACTTAAATCCAAACTCAATTTGAACCCTTTCCTGCTTTTTTTTGGTAAGAAAAACAGTGCCCTCAATAATCCACTCATATGAAAAGACCCAATTGTATTGAAAGTTTTTCCTTGAATTGGACCATTTTAATCCAAAAAAAAAACACCCCTTTTAGAGTGGAGCTTTTAATTAATTTTTAATTTACAAAAATTGGTTCATTTTAGGACGTTTTGTGGTGATAAAGAGTTAGGATTGGGTTAGGTACGCCTAGCAAAAAATTTTCTCGAAATTAAAAAAAAATTGAAGTACTAAATAAAATTTAAAAAAAAGTTAAATTTCTAGCGCTAAAGTAAATGTTCAAAAATAAAATAATGCTAGTCGATCGGTTCTTTGCCAAGGTAAATTTCAAGATTTGTTGAACATTCATGTAGTTTTGCAGCACAGAGCACTATGACTTCTCGTCTTAACTAAAGACAATTGCAGCGAGGAAATGTAAAAGATTTGTGCTAGTCACTCTGTTTTCCACCTTCAAAGTTAAAATCTTTTAGTGGTCATGATAATGATCTTGGTTTTTTTTAGTCACGGATTGGATCAAAATTGGATAGAGAATGTGACACGATAAGCACAACCATTTAAACCGCTTTACACTAAACTAGAACAGAGATTCTTTCTTTTTCAAAACAGAAAACGATATCCCTTCGTAACGTTAATTATTCGCGCTTAATTAGTCTCTCAGATTGATGTTTTAAGAGGTCATTAATGCAAGCTCAATTGAAAGAAGAAAAGAATGTCAAAACGATTTAAGTTTTGTCTGCTGTGCGTATGAAAAATGAATTTCATTTCTTTTAAAAAAAAACCTGCAGCGTCGGATTTAAATTTTTACTACTCTTCAATCAAGATCAATTGTTTGTTGGTAGAAAGAAAAGACAGTTGACACAATTGTCTTTTGTCCGCTGGGTTCTGACACTTGAGTAAAATAATGATCCAGGATTTGTCTTTGAGGTGTCTGACATTCCATGACTTTTGAATTAATGGATTCCCGCCTATTTTTCCTTAAAGTTTTATTCTTCCCATCTCTCCTGCATATTTTTTTTTATCTTGAGAAGCGTTGTATCGGATTAAAATTTAAAGCAAACTATTATTTTAAACCAATTTTTTTAATTTTCTTGTTGCAATATTTTTTTTGTAAAAGTTTACCTTTGAGGAAAATTAGTTTTCCTATTTAAACTCTGAATTTCGGTTTTTGTATCCGCTTTCCCTTTCCGCATCTTCAGACAAACAAAATTCACAAAATTTTACACAGATATTAAAATATCTCGAAAAAAACAGTAAAGTTTGAGTTTCGACTTTTGTTATAAATTTCTCGTTGGATCTAAAAGGTTTAATTGTGGACATACAAAGTTGGAACAAATTTAATTTCTATTGGTTCTGTTTTCAATTCACAAAGATTTCTCCATTACCGTGAACAGTTTCTAACAAGGACGCGGCGGCGTCCTTTTTGAAACCGTGTGCTCTGCTCTTTCGTGAATTTAGAAACAGAAAGAGAGGATTGCAAAAACAAACTGACCCTTTGGCACATGTATAAGCAAATTAAAGAACAAAGTTACGAAAAGCCGCGCACAACCCTACAAGAAAAAAATACACGTTGTTTTGTTGTTTCGTTTGAGTATTGAAATTTAAAAAGTTTTCCTGGCTCTGTTTCAAATTTCCACCCATGCCCATTCTGCGGGGGTGGAACAGGGTGGGGCTGTGGTGGGGCAAAGAGAACTCTCCTGACAATTGAAAAAAAAGTAATAATCATAAGGAATTGTTTTACTCTGTCTAATTTTCTAAATCTCCCTCCCGTTTTACTCCCGGTTACAATAAGTTATATCGGAGATTGTACATTACTCGACTCACACTTCCGTTCCTTATTTACAATAAGTTGAGGGAGGAGAATATTTCTAAAAATAAATCATCGAATCTTCATTTTCTATTGAAGACGGAAAAATCTGTGAAGAGATTCACATCTGGGCATCTGCCTCAGAGACGATTTCTGGGGAAATAAAGTTTTCTTGCCTGTCATCAAGGTCTTCCCTCCCTTTCAATTCCCCAAATGAGTAATACATTTACATCCTCCTTTTTTAAAAAAGAAATGAAAAACTTTTACAACACTCCAGAAACGAAAAAACAAAAGAAACTTTTCAAAAACAAATTTATTTAAATAATTTTAATTCAGTTAGGTTTAGTACAGAAATACAGATACTTTCTAATAAGTGGACAACATTTGACCTTGTGTTGTCTCCTGGTTATTCCTGGTCCTCCTGGATTGATTGATTTTTCTTCTTAAGGACTCAAGTGTAAAAAAAAACTTTTAGTTTTTGAAATTCATCTTTTTGAAATTCGTATTTTTTAAAATTGATGTCAAGTAAAGTGCTACGGCATCTCGTTAAAATGCATTATGAGCAATGAGGCTTGAGTTGTTAGAATTCCATTGCTTATTAAAGTCCCCTTTAACCTCCTTGTTCCTTTTTTGTATTTACAGGAATGAATCGGCTAATGAGCGGCGCATACCTCGTGACACTCCATTAATGGGACTTTTCCCCTTTAATACCAACTTCTCACTTCCCGCCAGACGATAAATAGTGAAAATGGCATGGAACTGACATCCCTCATTCCTATTTTCATATTTCCCCCCTTAACTTTAAATCTGAAAAAAAATATCACCCTCCTGTTGCACCCACCAAAAGATTCTTTGTCACTCCTCTAAAGGCCAGGGCTACTCATAGTCAATTCAAATAATGAAAATTTAATTGTGACTTTTTTTCGTCTTGGACGAGAGCACAGGGAGATTTTGTGATGCCAATCTAGGACTGTCAGTGTCAGAGTAATTAGTGCTGTGAATTTTCCTTGAGTTAAAAAAGGACGCTCTGATCTTGAAGATAGGACGTCAAATAATAAGGGTCCTAGGAAAGTTTTCTATTGTTGGGTCCTTTGCCAAGTGGATTCAGGTAAGGACTTTGATTCCTTTTGTCCTAGAGACGTGGGAGTAGAATAGAAGGATGGGATTGGGAAATCCAGTAGCATGGACCACGAATTTAAGGTTCCTTGATGTGATGTAATAATTTGATATCAATAGGATTCAAAGGCCTCTTTCTTAAGATCCAACCAACACAAAGAGGACTTAGGATACAAAAGAAAAATGACAACAATAGGCATCCAAAAAATACCCCTTCTGTCCTTAACAAGGGCGGATTTCAATTGTCCACAAAATGTCTCTGTCTCCCTTCAACACGGGCATTCTTCCCACCGAACCCTCATCCTAGTACCAAACATCTTCCACAAACAATAAATAGCACTAAGAAAGTTAATAATGAAATTAGGCACCATTTGTCCAACTATTGAAAAGAAACCGACATTTTTTACGAGGAAGCTTAGAACTTTCGCAATAAAATACCCGGGCTGTTTCTTGTCAAGAAATTTTAAGATGGATTAACACTTTTTTCCAGGAATCGTCCCCGTGAGCAGTGAAAAATTGGACAGTTTTAGGTTAGAGAGAAAATTTAGATTTTAATCAAAACGCCAAGGAAATTTTGTCTTTAAAACAGATTGAATTTTCGGTGTGAAATCCATTTGTGTCTAATCCTTCCCTGAGGAAAAGATCCAATGAGGGTATAGTGCTAATCCCGGGTTATTTCCCGAGCAAAGTGGGAACACTTAGAACAAAGAGACGCCACGGAGTGAAAACCATCGAGCTAAAATGACGACATGTGATTTGACGAGAGAAAGTCTTATTCGGTAAAGAAACTTTCCAATTACCTAAAAAGTTCTTCCATGTGCCTTCTTTAACACTAATAAGTTAAAAACGTAGAGAAAAAACTTTTCTCATCCATTTCGACCCCTGGACGAGAGCTTAAATTTGAAGAAATTCTTTGAAAAAAAAACGTAAAAAAGTTTACATTTCTTTTCAATATTCGACCAGAGGGAGACGAGAGAAAATGTTCCCATTTTCTCACCAGAAAAACTAACATCCAATATATTTTAAATATATTAAATAAAAGTTAGACAAATAAAAAAGAATTTTTATTTATATCAAACAACACGCGTCACCTTAAATTCTACTAAATCAATTAGCACGAAAACAATCGGGTTTCTAGAGTTGAAATTCAAGGAGATTCCTTCAGGTTAGCGTCTTTCTGTTTGATCTATTCTATTAAACCTCATTACCGGGTATATCGAATTGATTTCGAACCAAGCAAACTTAGACTTGAGGTCGACGTTACTATAAAAAAAACGCTTTACCCGTGTTCTTACTCGTGGTTTCCCTTTCGTTACCAACGAATGACTTAATTCCTTAGAGATTAATTTGAAATGAAAGTATGAGATGCTAAGTTGTTATTGAGAAACACTAGTCGAGAAAGGCCGGGCTTTCTCCCTTGTTCAAAAAACTGCGGAGAAAGGACCTAATTATTGGAAGGCCTTTTATTCCCCGAGTTCTTTTGAAAAACTTTAACTTTTCTCTGCTTTCTATGTGTTCGGACTCTGAGGGCTTTGTAGCCTTTTTCCTTTTGAGAGTGGTAAATAATAGAAAAATAGAAACCTCCCTCAGCCTTCAAACCTAAAACTTCCGTTTCCCTATTATCTTCTCAAAGACTTCATTATCTTCACAAATTTACCCCGTGGAGAAACTTCATTCTTCAAACTCGACACTACTTTATATACTTTTGCAACAACAATTCTTTTTAACTAATTTCTAGTTCTTAATTGAGCTGGCAAGTTGTAGAACCGACACCGAAAAAGTCGTGTCATGGTTATGTACGCTCATACACGAGGTTGGCCTGTCAATTCATGTTAAACAAAATGAACGAAATCTTTAGAAATTTATTTGTATGGTTTCTGTAATAAAAGAAAAATATTTCTTTCTCTACTTTTGTAGGAGAAAGCACTTGGTCTAATATCTTCCTTGACTCTGCGGTCCAAACAAAAAGAAAAAGCATTCATCATATTAGAAAACCCTCCTGTATTATATGGAAGAATAAAGTATATAAACATAAAAGACAAACAGGAGATGAGCCAATAGAAGGCTTTTTTTTTTGAAAGAGCGGGAAAAACTGGCAAAAGAAAACAGTTTGGTTATTTGTACTTTCCTTACTTTTTCCTTTGATCTCTCCCCACCCAACTTATCGTGAATAAACCAGAACGGAATTGAGATGAAATAAAAGTCTATAATACAAAATAGTAATAGCTATTATTTATTATTAGACGATTTTCTAATTATTATTAGACAAATTTAATATTTTTCAAATCTTGTCAGGCTAACAGGCGAGATTTAAAGACATAGCGTCATTTTTTTTTTGTTTTAGTTACATTTTTTGAAAATTTAGTGATAAGGAATTGCCTGGAGGGTGCTGTACTTAAGAGGGTGTGGAGGGTCCGTCTCATTAGATACAGAATTGAATTACCGTAATTGAGTGTTGGAGAAAAGCAGAGGGTGCAAGACTCTAAGACGTAACGAAGGAATGGAATGTTAGCCTTTTTTTTAGAACAAGAGTTGAAAATTGAATCAGAGAAAAGAGAGGGAGGATTCAAAAATCTTTTCTTATTAAACTGATTGTTCTGTAAGGTCCTAAATGTTGTTGTTTTATCTTCTGTTAAATAGAGGGAGGAGGCATTTTTTTCTCCTTTCTGTTCTTCTCTCTTCATTTAGAGAACCGTGGTCATAAGGCCCCGGAAATTTAGAGTTGTGCGCTTCGCGTTCTTTTGACGTGTCTCTCGTCAGACTATAATTTGTGAAGAGAGTCACAATGCATTGGAATTAGAACACAATAGTGTCCCTGATTTCTGCCAACCTCATTACATCTCCTTTTGTTCCTCGGGTTTTTCGGAGCCCATTTCGCCCTCTTTTCTCCAACTTTTATATTACGGGAAGATGAGGAGGATGAGAATGAGCGATGGGGAAGAAGGCATTGAATGAAAGCATCTCTATCAATCCCTCCATCATTCCTTCTGACTTCTTTTCTTTCAAAAACGACTCGACTTTTCACAATTACTCCCCGTTCCTCCAAGGTAATATCCTCCATTTCCATTCACCTCGTTTTTTTGTGTGGAATTGACTTTCACCTTAAAAGAAAAGCGTCCTACCTTTTTTCTTTTAGGCCGAAAGCCCAAGAAAAACTTTCATCTAGCTAGACAAGGCCCAAAAGCTTCACTTTCTTTAATTCTTTCATTTACACCCTCCGCTTTTTCTCAAGACTTCGGCTTCGTTCATTTTCATGAAGGAGACGCCGAAGCCCTTCGAAAAAAAAAGTTTTTGAAAAATAGTTGGCATTCCCTTCATGAAAAAAGTCCGCGGTTTTCCTAGCGGTTCAAAACAATAAAGTGAAAGGTGGTGACGACGTCTTGACGGGAAAAGTAAATAAAGTTCTCATTTCCCTTGAACGGGAGGGGTTAACGTCGAGAAAGCCATTATGTGTTAGTAATAAGCAAGTAAGAGTCAAAAGTTCCTTTATGAAACTTGACTTTTTTTCAAACTAGTTCAAGAAAAGCCACCACATGATTTTGATTTTAGAAAAGTCAATTTCCCTAACTTCAAAAACAGGCTGCATTGTGTGTAAGTGTGTGTCTCTGCCTCCCGCCTTCTAAAAGCCTTTTTCACTTTTTTCAACCCCCCTCCCCCCCAACTGTGTTTTCACAACTTTCGCGTGTGTTCATTAAAATCATGTTTTTATTTCTCATCAGTCAACAATGTCAACTTTCACTCCATGAGAAAGCGACAAACTTTTCAAATTTTACTTCTCAAGGAAAGCTAGTGGCAGCTACTATTCCCTCTTTAGTTACTTTGTTTTTTTTTTGGCACAATTTTTTTTCGAATTCAAATTAAACATGAAACAAATTTTGGAGAATGTTGTTTTGGGCCATTTCAGGCGTCACAAACAGTTTTTTTTTTATTCAACAGCTGCATGGTAGATGGAAGAGACAAAAGTGAAAAGGTCATCACGCACGACTTAGTTTCTGTAGTTAATGGTTATGATTACGTCTTCAGTCTTTTTTTTTTATAACTCCCAGACTTTTTGTAAAAAAAAGCATAACAGTACAGTTTTAGAAAAGAGAGAGTTAGTTTTGTTATCTTTTCATTTACACAAAGTAGAAAAAAATCAAATCTTTTTTTTTCTTTAAAAAAAAGACATTTTGCAATTTGAGAAAATCTTTGCGATTTTACAAAAATAGCTTCTTCTCTTTTTCTTAAAAAAAATAGAAGGACTCAGGTTATTGTCGCCACTTTTTTTGCAATAAGACTCTTATAATATTTTTTTCTTCAGTGTGAAACGAACAGTTTTTGGCATTTGTTTTTATAAGGATGCCAGTGGGAAGGTCTCGGGTTGACAGATCCGAAAGTTATCTTACCATTTTTTTCTGTAACTTTTTTTTCTAAAAAAGAACAAGAATCTAGAAAATGAGAACGTATAAATTCTTTGGTTAAAACTGTCCTTTCTCCGCCGTTTCGCCGTTCCTCTCTTTCCGTCCCATTGCATTTGTTTTATTCTCTGAACTTCTCAGCTCCGTCTCTTTATTTTAATTTCCCGGGTTCTACTTTTTTTTTTGGTAAAAAAAAATAAAATAAAACGAGTGAGTATGCCAAAGAAAAAGAGGTGAAAGACGAATGTATGCTTACATTGGCACTAACAATACCTGATCTCTCCAATATTTAAAAAGAAAATTTATTAGTCCTCTACCACATCTCTAATTATATCTTTTCCTTATTCCTTTTTTCTTTTAAAAAAGATTGTTGTTCTAAATATTCGAAAATTCACAGAACATTAGTAGAAAACAAATCTATTTTGTACAATTCCCTTGCCGTTATTTCCGGAAGGATGTGACAAATTCTGGGTTTTGAGTGGAGGGTTCGAGTTCCTATTTTGTCTTCTTTGCCAGGACAAAACAACACTACAAGTGACAATAATGGAGTTATCTAAATTGCGTCATTTCCTTATAAAACCCACCACCCCCGCTCAAATAACCCCTCCCGCCACATCGCTCAACAGCAATTTTCGAGGACAAAAGCCCCACCGTGTACCACAATAGGATTTTCCTACGTACTTTCTGTTAAGCGTCAAATTGAGTCATTTCCTTATAAAACCCGAGAAGACGAGGACCAAATTCAAGTTGTGTCAACCCCATTGGGTAGAAACCTCTAACTAAATCAGAGGACAACGACTAAATTTTTTTTTTTTAGAAGTTTAAACCAATTTTGGAAGAGAAAGTTTGGGCATGCAACACAATACAAAAAGTTTTCCCCCGTTCTTCACTTTAGAAAAAGAAAGGTTTAAGCTGACAATGATTGCCACGAAAATCTGAGGATAATTCGTCATTGACGGGTTTTTGAACTTTTTTTTTTCGAGTTAGAGAAAGTTAGGAATTGGAATTTGTCCCAGAGGAAGAAAGTTGGTTCTCATCTCGCCTAATAATTGATGATAAAGTGTGACAGGGACATTAGATCGGTTTGGGCGGGAAAAGTCCTACAGTTCAATACTAGGAAATGAAGACACACGGGAATAATTCCCAAGAAAATATCTTCTTTTCTCCAACGAAGAAAAAAAAGCCGAGTGAAAAAGTAGTAAAGTTACGAGAGTGAATTGGAGAAGGTAAAAAATTGGCCGAAGTCTTTTTTTCCCTTTTTTCGTAGGAAAGAAAAAAAAAGGCTTGTGTTTTCCCGTTTCAACTTCATATTTTTGTGGTCAATGGGGTTATGTTTAATGCAGGAGATGCTTTACCCTTTGGAATTGAGGAAAAAAACGAGCTATTTTTCTAGACGAAAAAGGCGGTGGGCACTTTCACTGTGATGATCATCTGAGGGCTAGTGAAAGCACTGGGGAAAGATATAAAGCCCAAATTCAAAAGGAAGAAAGTCCGGGAAAACACAAACTACCTTTATTCTTTTCACTTCAATATCTTCTTACCAAAATAACATGTTAGACTGGTGGGGTGGGGGGTGACCCTCCTCTCTATTCAAAATTACAACTTTTTCGTTCATCGCCGTACAGGAGTGACAATATGATTTCTGTACTTGTTTTGAAAAATGCGGTCAAGATGAAACAAGTCATTGAATTAAAAGTTTAAATCCCAAGTAAAAAAGACTTGTGTTTTTTATTTATGAACTCACTGTAGTTGGAATTTGGCTGTGAAGACAGAGTGGGAACCCGATTAGTACCAACACTCTCCTCAAATGAATCAGGAAAAAAACAACAAGGATAGTCTCTCACAGTACTGACGTTAGAAAATACCACTGCACAAAAAAAAATAAGACTTATTTCCCTATTCTTACTCGCAAAATCCTTTCTGCCAAACATTTTTCTACACTTTGTGACATCTACTAAAACTGTGAAAAAAAGAGTCAGGAAATAAGGTTTTCGAATCATTTGAAGCCAACAAAAAAGAAGAACACTTCTCTGAGTGTTTTTTTTGTTCTTTTTAATTTGAACGAAAAAGTCGTCAATTCATTGAAACGATCCCACGTCACACTTTTGTGTCAACTTTTTTTTAATTAGAAAGCCACGTGGGTGGGAGTCGTGCGTCTTCACCGTAACTGAAAAATGCACTGCACTTGCGTCACTAGTTATTGTTCTAAATTTGCAAAATTCTAAAATACTTTCAAAACGAAAGCAATGGACGTAAATTATTTTAAGAAACACTAAAAACTTGATCTTTCTTCTCAAATTTTACTGTCAAAGAAAAATTGTTCGTTTTCATTCACGTTTTAGCCTTGCAGAGTTGGAAAGCATAAAAAAAATGAAGGGAGAATGAATGATTCTCTACTGACTTCCTATGAAATGAAGGAAATCTTTTGTTAAATTTGAATCTATGAAAAGGAAATCAAGTTAAGGGTAATCCATGACATTTTAGTCCAAAGTCTATTGATATTATCAAGATTTCCAAAGTTAGAGGTAGTAAGGGGCAGTGGGGGTGGAGGTGTGATCTTTTACAGAATTATATGAAAAGTTGACATAAAAAAAGTCAAGAGATCATTCATGCTCTCTCGTTTAGCCTTCATGTTCTAATTCAAAACTCTCCCGTATTTTGAACCTGAACACTCTCAACCACTTGCATTTTTTTTTCCTATTTTTACAAAAAAACTAGAACCTTTTTTTTTGTACTTTTTCGCTTCGTTTTCCTTTACCCATATGCTCATTTGAACACCAGCCACTAATCCTCACTGGTCCCCCCTAAAACTTACAGTTTTTTTTCTCTGTTCTATTTTTTGATCCACTTTATTCCCAAAATGTTCCATCGCACTTGTGCTCAACAACAGCTAGAGTCTGTATCGAACTCAACCTTTGTTCTACTTTCCATATTTTTGGAATAAGTGTAAATCCTATAAATCTTCAGTCTTTACCCCTCTCCCCCCTCACTCCAACATTTTTTTGAAATTTCTGTGAAGGTGAGGTGCAATCTTGGCCTTCCGCGTCCTAAGGTAAGGTTACTTTCACTTCCTATGTCCTACTTTCTCTGCCTTTTCAGAACCGTGATGCTCTAGCCGTCTAGCGCTCTAGCGCTCTTTAAGAAAAAAGTGGGATTAGGCCGAGCGAGATGAGTGCATGAAGATGATAAAAAAAGATGAAAAAAGTAATAAAGGGAGAAAAAGCTAATGAAAACGAGAGGTAGTTTTCCTGGACAGCAGAAAGATTGGAATAAAAGTATGGGGGGTATGGGGGAAAGTCCGTTGATTTGAGGATTATTTTTGAAGACAGAAGGAGGGTGATATGACATAGAAGGTTGTAATGAGTAAGATGGAAGAATAATAACTGACGACATAAAATGAAACTCTCTACGTCTCCTTTCTCTTCCATTATGAGACTTTCTCCCTTTGAGCTGAGGATTGGAAGAGAATAAAAGACAGTTGTAGGACTTTAACACCTTGTCACAATTTTCCAACACCCTTTTAATCCTCTTCTCAGATTAAAACCCACTTCGAGCCCCACCATATCCCACAGAACCACTCAAAGACCCACCACAACCCTCCTCCCATTATCCTTACTTTCTCTTTTACACACATATTATTACTTTTTCTAGACATACCTCTTCACCTCTAAAGTCACAAACCTTGATTTTAATCAAATGAGTCAGAAAGCATTTGCACCGGAGTGAAACCCACCTCGTTCTTTGAAGAAGGGGTAGGGGATTTCGGATATGCGGAGTAAAGGATACAAGTGATTAAAACCGAACAAAACTGTCCTGGGTTTAATTTCGGAAAAGGGATAGGGCCAGAACCCTAGGATCTGAAGTCAATGTAAAGACTGCGGTATTATGTAAGACCGGGTTGTAATACCCGGCTCATAGTGACACTTGAGTACTATGACTTTTATTTGTCTGGAACCCACTACAAAACCCCTTTCTTCAACTTACTAACTTATACTGCATTGGATTTGAGTACATTTTGTAGTCTTTCCGTTATTTTGTGTACAATAAAGGGCAAGAAAAAGAGCGGCACGCTCTCTATAAGTCGTTGCTAATAGTAACGTAGCATGCCACAGTAATGCGGAACCTGTTGGATATACCACTACCAAGGTCAAAAAATTTAACCTTCCTATTTAATATGACGGGTTGGTTAAACATTTTTTATCCTTGTAGTTTTTTTTTTCATATAAAAAGTAAACGAGATAGTCTAGGAAGTTGTCTTTAAAGGCGACCTTTACTGTACACATACATAAAATAGTTGGCGGAGAAAGTGCAACTTCCAGATGTGTATAATTTCCTTTTGAATTTTACTGCTAAATGCACTGGGAAATGACCCGGGGATGTAAAATGAGCGTGTAAGAGTGACGACGCTTCACGTAGCACGAGAGTATTAACGAAAGATACAAGACGAACCAACTGAAAGGCGACAGAATTTTAAGAATTTTCAAAAAAACAAACAGTAAGGTTTCAAAGTCAACAAAAAAAGGTCAAAGGTCAAATTGTGAAATGACAATAGTGCATAGTCAAATAAGACCGAACTGGGTGATATATCCCTACGCTTTCATCAAAGTGCGTGAATTCCACTGGGAGTCCACCGAGGGGCGGGGGGCCAAAGATTGAAGGATTACAAACGGAATTATTCAGGAAGGGAGGTTTTTGATTGTTCCCACTTCCCACCGAAAAAGAGAAAAGTACATGCTTTCTACGTCCCACCTAATCAGGCTCACTATTCAGATCACAAGTGATTTCATAATGTCTACAATCATCAACCTCAATTCTTCAGCCCCACCAAGCTCCACCAAAGACAGAAGCATTTTATTTAAAAAAAAAATATCAACACTTTTTAACCCATTACCCTGATCGGGGGGGGGGGGGAGGGGTTCAAATGTAATGCGTTCCATGGTGAAAGCCCGCTCACTTTCACCACTCAAATCCCGTCACTTTGTCCTTCTTTTCAATTTGAACCCAGGATTTTGAACGAGTTACAAAAAATAAGTGATGGAAATAATCCATTTAAATCTTGGATCTCATACAAGAGTAGAGGCAAGGAAACATTTATCCATTCAAAATTTCCCGCTTCTTGTTGAATCTCCTGACATGAGACGAGCAGAGGCACGAGAGTGAGTGAGTGGGAATTCGTTTTGGAGGTGTTTTTGAAATCTACTTACGTGATCCATCATTCTGGCCCTCTTCCCCGAAAATTGACACTTTTGGACACAACGGGAAAGAATAGGTTATGGATATAGACGATCCAGGATTTACCATCCAGGAACTAACCCCGTAAACTGACACGATATGCTTCTAATTACGAAATGGTTAACTCTCGTACCCCACCCACTCAATCATTACCCGGAAAAAGACAATGTGTCAAGGGTCAAAACCTCTCTACTAATGGAGACATAACTGTCAACTGGAGGACTTAAGAAAAAATTCTTCTTTTTTTCAAATTTGGAAAGAGATTAACTACGTTCCCATGATTTCGAAAATTGTTGATGACTCTTAATTCTTAAAATTGGTAAGAGCCTCTTCTGCTGAAGAGGAAAGAAGATGAAGATGATCTTTCGTTGATCTTGGTTAATAAGCGATGAAGGAATGTTGCCATTCTTGACAAGACAAAGTGTATGGCATGACAAATTGCAAAGAATAAAGACTTGTAGAAAATAATGAATTCCGGTAACTTTGTACCGTTTTGATTGTTAGTGAGTGGTGAAGCCTAATGGTTACTTTTCGGTTATGAACAGCATTTTCTCCCTTATTATTATGGTGTGTAAGCACTGTAAGTAGAGGGATATAAGTCGAAAAGGTGCTGAATCATGTTTTTTTTTTAAATTTTTTTTTCTCAGCAAAGGAAGATGAGAGCGATCAAGGATTGAATTTGGTGGTATCCTTGGTGACGACAGTCCAGACTAGTTACTTATACTTGTATATCATGACAAAAGTGTCATGACCAGCTACTCTCTCTTCTCACATACTTGAGCACACGAGAACTTGTCCAATTGTGTCCCACGACAAATGATGAGCTCCACCGAAAGAGTCATTCAACTCAACTC
>JABASK010000339.1:0-16407 GCA_019776465.1 Rambutanura hunanensis | reverse complement strand
CCAATTAGTTAACATTGGTCAAATTAAAATTAACCTGTTGTGGTGTTAAAATTACGAAACAAAGAGAAGAATACGGTTATTCAATTTTTCACGCGCAGCAGCATTCTTATCAGCAGGCAGGGCGGGATTAAATAAAAATAGCGCAAAAACTCGACCAAGATTTTCAGAAGGAACCGAGTGCGTGTCGTCGGTTTCAACCAACTCGACTAAAACTTGCATGGCCAAACTGAGAGTCGCCTTATTCGGTGTTCTCGTTTTATTCATGAAACTTTTTAGTAACTTAACTTTATAAATTATCGTTTATGTATAAGCCCTACTAACCATAACTTATGGTCCATAAGTTAAGACAAAATAGCTGCAAATCACTTGCTTAATTAATGCTAATGCTAATGTAGTGACTTTAGTCAAAATACGGGCCACTGAAAAGTACTTATTAGACAGACATCATGAACTGGTATTGAAAGCAAGTAGAAGTTCAGAGCGATGAATATGTGGGCGTGGTGGGGAAAAGGAAATACCGGTGAACTCGACTAGACTTGTCTTAAAAAAACCAGTAACTTATGTTATAGGTTCTCCTTTCTGTCGAGTCGAGACATGCGGTATTTGCAATTTTGCAAAAAAATCCCTCTAAAAGTAAAGCTTTTTTACGACACGCATCTGGCATAGACTGATGACGAAATTCGGCCGTGACGGGGGGCATGCGGTTTCGCCGGGTCTTACCTAACCTTAGTCGTCGACTTTTTTTTTTTTATAAAAAGCCAGACTGCTATTAGCCGGGTATTTCCGAGAGCCACAAAGTTAGCGTGATTCAAAAAGCATAGAGGCAAAATCGTCAAGGTCTTAAATTATGATAACGTAGTTTCCGGTTACTAATGAAGATTACTCAACCGCTAAGATACCCGGGTAAAAGGGAATTCCAATGAACGCAGTCACCACAAACAGGCACGACTGTATCCGACAGTAGCGTCCAATAACCGCCAAAACTAATCACCTCCAACAGTTGGCTCTCATGTCTGTTGGAGATATTTGCTTTGGATGTGAAAAATTGATGTTGGAATTGTTTTTTAATGGATGCCATTCAAATTCTCCCGGGTTGGGTAACTTTCCTACGGTTTGTATTGTAGTATCTAGTTCCTCGCTTGCCGTCATTACTTAAAATTTCTAAAGTAAATTGTGGTCGAGTTTGTCCAGGTCAAAGTTCAATACCGATTCTTTGTCTTCACCATTTCCACAATTTCATTATTTTCATCCAGCGTAGTTCTATTTGTGCCAACTGGCTCACTCAAGTCATAGCGCTCTTTCCTTAATTGGTCTAAGTACAAAGAGTGACAATTTGTTCTTTCTGCCTTCGTTCCAGGAAAATGCGACACCAGAACAGAGTGCGCACGTGCCGTGGTCCATTCGGGGAGAACTACTATCTGATCTCAAAGACTTGTTCCAGATGGCGTACATAAATGGACTTAAGGCCGTGCTCAAGTTGGACAACACATTGAGAAAGTACTTAAGGGCTAACATGGTTGAAGTGGTTTGGACTCGAACCAAATTGACAACTATAAGAAAAATCCATACTGGAATTCGACAAATACAGAAAATCAGTATGAGTGCCATTATCAGGCGAACTGTTCTACGATGACGATTCTTTGGAGGCTTTGAAATTCTCCGGGTAGAAAGTTGAGTGACATTGGTATCAGTCTTGGTCACAGTTTCGGTGGTGCTAGGTTCGATAGGACCTTGTCGCCGTTCAAATTTCGTTCCATGTGTCTTAACAAATTGAATAATTGACAAGTAGCAGAAAAGGAAACCAATGAGCAGAATTGCAAAAATAACTCCGACAAAACAATAGAAGAAAGTATTTGTCTGTTGAATTTTTTCTGTTGGTTGAAAACAGATAAAGTAAATTTCATTGGAAAGTTCAATGTTTGAAGCATTGAAATTTGGATCCAAGTCGTCATAGGTTTTGTAGGTGTGTAAGCTATAAGCCCAAATCTGTGGAATGGCCGCCACTAACGTAAAAAAAAGTAAAAGAACTTCATTTTGATTAGGTTTTAAGTTTTAAGTTGAATGTACCTAATGAAATAATCCAGACGCCGGAGAGGGTCAAATACGTAAAATATGGTTTGGAGGAAAATTTGACCTTAGATTTCCCTAGTGACCCAGTGACCGAGAGGTAACGCTGAAGTGCAATGATAAAAAGACAAAAGGCGTTTAACATCACGGCTAACATTTGAAAGTATGATGACGCAGTTTCACAAAGAAAAGATCCCAAAACCTAAATTGTGATCAGAACCTAAAATTTTCAAATTTTCAAATTTAAAATTCAAGTTAACTTTCAAACTGAGCATACCCAAGAGTGGTACTGACTCGTAATGAGGCTCAGGTCAACTGGAATTGCTGCTGCGATTAAGACAAGGTCACTAATAGCCAAGGTCCAAAGGTACAATTTTGTGGAAACATTAGACAATCTGTAACAAGAAGTGGCGTTTCTCAACTTTAGAGAAATAAATATTTTCTTTTAAGTAAAGACTTACCGTGCTCTGCAAATTATGAAAATAGCATAAAAATTTCCACCTACTGCAAATACTAGGATAATGACGTAACAAACCGTTAAAACCGTTTGGACGCAGTCGGACAGTAGGACTATGGACGAAATAGGAACGTAGAAATCAATTGTTTCCTGGAAACCAAACTTTTTTTTACTCTTAGAATCCTACAATTTTTTAAAATACTTTTCAAAAAAAAAATGAAATACAAATAACTTACGTCCATTCTTAATTCAATTTGAAATGACAGTCGTGGGTTAAGTAAAGGTCTGAACCAGATTGCGAACCAAAGTACTGAAGTTCAATTTCAATTGCCAGATCTTATCTTGAGGCGTTGTACAAAAATAGTGTCAAAGTTTATTTGTTCAAATCTCCGAATGACCAATATGGTCAACCCGGATTTTATTGAATCTCTTATTGGATTTACCCGAAGCTTTTTTAATTAAAATGCCAGAAACTCTTGACAAAATAGCGGCAAAATGCAGTAAGGTACAAACCTTTGCGGGAAATACGAAATTTGCTTTCAAGATTACGATAATTTCATAACGTCATTTACCGTAAATTATTTTCTAAAAAAAAACAACATTAGTCTCGTTCGTAATCAATTTCATTATTTTTTCTAAAAAAAAAATATACCATCTTCCCACCGCGTGCTGTGTCAATCTCTAAAGTTTTTGCAATAACAGCAACTTATCGTAAGACAAAGGGTATTTGAAGTGGCCGGGTATTAAATGTTACTGAAGTATAGTATTCTTACACACTAAAAATTTAACTGATTTATTCAAATGAAGTTAAAAGTACATTTATAAATAAAAGTTGCTAAAAGCCTATCGTCCTTAACACACACTCACGCTCTGGGCCGTTTGAAAAAAAATTAATGGAGACCATTATGTTTTTTAAGATTTGGCTAATTTAACAAGTAACAATTCATTCTGTAGTCCTTCATACTAGTACGCAAACACTTTAAAAGTCATTCATAATTAAGATTAGTAATAGGGCTAAATGTAAAGTTAATTAAGCAATTTTATAGTGTAATATGTTTTATGTATAACGCCTTTACTTGTATTGGTAGAAGGTGCTCTCTCACTTTTAAACTTTGCAAAATGAAAAATGATTAGAACTTAAACTCATCTTAGTTTAATGACGATCCCCGTCTTTAGTTACTTAGAGTTAAACATTAAAACTAAAGCCATTTATTCTTGTTTTAAAAAAAAGACATTCAAAACTGTTCAATTAAAACAAAAAAGGAAGCAAAGAAGAGTTAGCTAATTAATTAGCGTGATTTGAAACGGCATTAGACATTTGATTTTAAGATTATCAGTAAAATAGAAGAAAATACGTGACGCCTCTTCTTTACACTACTTGGCCCAGGCAGATACATTTTGACAAAAGTTATAAAAAAAAATTTTTTTATCGCAATTTAGTTTTTATGACAAATTTTAGCATCGTGCGAAATTGATATTTTAAGAAGAAAGTGTTCAAGAGTTGGAGAAGGCAACTGGAAAGCACAAACATTCGAGAGAACGTGGGCGGTAGCAGGTTAATTTATCAAAGGTCATTGACCTTTTTTATGAAAGTCAATGCCCCATTGATCAAATTGAAATACTCGATATGGATGTGATGTGTTTACCTCAAAATCTTTTCAGAAGAAGAGGAAATTGAAAATTTAATCAAAATTTTATTTTTAAAATTCTTACCTTTAGGTTCAAGCGACATTTACCCGTTAGTGAAAATAGGGTCTCATGCATACACGTGTAGCCATTCCATTCATTCACTCCGTATTTGAAAAGCACAAAAATTTGACAAAATTTTAAAACTTTGCAATTTTTTTTTTATGAAATAACAAAAAGGAAACAACATGGACGACTGATCCATCGATTCAGTATCTATCCATTTCGGAAAGTTAGGCTGCCATAACGGGCTATATACTCTAGTTTCAAAGTGTGACAAGTTCCGAATGATAATCGGTCGGTTTTCCACGGATTTCCTCTAGATTAATTTGAGGTCGGACCAATTTTGAGAATTTCTATTTCAAAAAAGTACATATATTTCAAAAATTTTGAATTACTAAAATGAACTAATAAAAAATTCAAGTTAGGTCATACCGTTTGGAAGTCACCTGGAGTCTTGCACCAGAGGTAAATGGCATATCCAGGAATACAAAGCATTGACGAAAGTGCAGTGAACCATCCAAAAATATGAGCAAGAACTGGATAGTGGTAGTCCAAGTATGTCACCTCTGTCCATTGCAAAAATTTGAAGACAAAAACACCCTGAAATTAAAAAATTACCACGGTTACTTCCTGTCTAAAACTTAACCTTCCTTGGTTATCACCTCCAAAACCAAAAACCTCCAACGCTAAGTTTAGTATGAGATTACATTAGGAGAGTTTTGTCTTTCAGAGACGACGTAGCCGCATTGAGTAACTTACAAAGCAAATCGCGGGGCAACTGATGACCCAAGTGAACTTCCACCAAGAAGTAGGATGGTAACCGATCATGTCACGTATTCCTTCGTAGAACCGTTCCACTCCAAAAGCCCAGGCAAATGCTATACACTCAAAGAAAATTACCCAAAGGAGAGCTAGTCCACTGACGGCGTACTCGTTCAAGAGATAAAACACGTACATTCCGCCCTGAAAATGAACAAATATATTTGGACAAGCTCGAGCCCGGACCGATTCTCACGGTTCATACCCGGGTAACACAGGAGAGTCCAATCAAGTAGGAGCAGAGACAAACTACAGCAATGAAAGCTTCCTTTGCGTCGACGTAGAAGGCGTGGCCACTCATCCACCATGGCCGTAATGAATCCTTCCAATGTACAGAACTGTGAGTCCAATCCAATGAATAGTAGCATAATGAAGAAGAGGCAAGACCAAAGGGAGGAAATTGGGAGTTGCAAAATGGCCGACGGATAAACCAGGAAGGCCAAGCCGGGACCTAGGTTATTGTGAAAAAACCCACATTAACTGAATTACAAATCATGTCGTCACTGCAGTAGCTCCAGAAAGTAGCCTGCCCGTCAAGATGATTTATATTAATAAGCCAATACAAAAGTGACGGAAGGTTTACCCGAAGCGGCCACTTCTTCTACCGGTTTATTCTGTGTCTCTGACATGAAGCCAATGACCGAAAAAACAACGAATCCCGCAAAAAAGCTCGTCGACGAGTTGATAATACAGACCAGGATGGCATCCCTGAAAACGATTTTCAAGATTTTCAAACACTTGACCAAATTCTTCTTTTGACAAGTACCACATGGCTGTCAAAAACTTCTCAAGCGGTTCAGGACAGAGACAACTTTCGAGATTATGCAATTTTTTGCTTACTTGTAGACATTGTTGTTGTACTTGTTGTAAGATCCAAGGGCATTTAGAGTTCCAAGACCAAGACCATACGAGAAGAAAATTTGCGTCACGGCGTCAACCCATACTTGAGATTCGCCCAGTTTGGATAGTGTAGGATATAAGTAGAAAGAAATCCCTTTTGCAGCTCCCGGAAGTGTAATTCCACGAATAAGAAGAATTGTTAGAAGAAAGTAGGGAAACAGTGCCGTGAAATAAACAACTTTTCCGGTCCACCGAACACCTTTCCAGATACAAAAGTAGCAAAGAATCCAAACAAGTAAAAGAGTTCCAGCCAGTTCCCACCGAATTCCACCTACGTCCCCGACTCCAGTCGAAATGTCTAAAACTCGGTGTCTAGAGAACAGATCAAGCGGTCAAGGTCAAAAGTCGACAAATGAATTAGCTATTTTAGGTTATTAGCTCGACATAAACTGAATGCTAAAAAAATGCTTTGCGGCGAATAAGATTTTTCTTTAATTATTTTTTTTAATTTAATTTAATAAGAATTTTCCTTACTGCCAAAATTCTTTGACGGGATCCGTTAGATTCTTGAGCGGTACGACTTCCGTGGAATTGGGCAACGTACAGAGTGTCATATTGTACAAATTCGCAGCACAGTTTTTCTCTCGGTCGTATAACGTCGGAACACAAAATTTGGTGTTCCACNAGCGGTACGACTTCCGTGGAATTGGGCAACGTACAGAGTGTCATATTGTACAAATTCGCAGCACAGTTTTTCTCTCGGTCGTATAACGTCGGAACACAAAATTTGGTGTTCCACGTGTTCGCGCAGTCACTCCATGGAAGCACTACACAATTAATTTTTTTAATAAAAAAAAACTTTATGTTTTTGTTTATTTTTTTTTTAAATAATATTACCTGAGGTAAAGGACATAATAAAGTAAAAGATTGCCCAAGCCAGTAAGACTATGTAGTAAATGTTCATCCAGCAAGACATAACGGCAGCACAGTATCCCACACCTACGATACGAAAATTTTGCAAAGAAAAACAAAGACCCTTTAACACTTGAGGTGTGATGGATATCTTATTAGTTTTTGCAAATTAACCTTTGAAAATTGGCGTAAGTTTCCACACACCAAGTCCTCCAATTGTTAGAAACTGCCCTACTGCTAGTTCCATAAAGAACATGGGAATACCGGCCAAAAGTATGGTCAAGACATAGGGTACGAGGAAAGCACCTGTAAAATTTGTAGAAAAAAAGTGATAAAATTCTAAAATCAAATAAAGAATAACTGGTATGATGATATTTTGAAGAAAAAAAATCATTTTTGTAAAATTCAACATTAGAAAGAAAGACAAGCATTGAAAAATTTAACTGCGGGCGGAGCTTTATAGAAAATTCGAATACTGAAAGTTAGCGTTGAATTATTGGTTATAAATAGAACAAAGTGTTTCGTTCTCCCACGCGCCTCATCTTTGACAAATTGAAAACGTGACAAGGTCACAAAATATTAAAAAAAAAATTGACTCTTAAAAAGTGTTCTTTCTACAGCATTGTTCAAAAGATTGACATGAGTGTAGATCCCAATATGGCAAGTTACCAAGACTTGTAACCTTGAATATTTAAATTTTGAGAAAAAACACATTGTGTTTGATAACCAGACTGCCTTACTGACGACTTTCACTTGGCTTTCACTAGACGCGTGACTCTGAGTTCCCTCACACTTTTTTTTTGGTAGAAATGTCTCAGACTTTTCAAAATGTTAATAATTTTTTTTTTTGAAAAATTGCTCTGTTTTACCTTTAACTTTAACTTTAACTTTGACGCTTTTAAAAACAAGTTTTTCAACGAAAGAAAGTATCATTAATTAAAGTAATTAACGCTGAAATACATTGACTCTAATACAATATGGTCTATGGCGATATTAGTGAAAGTCGTAGCAAATGTTTTCCAAAGAAATATACTTTTTTTTTTTAAAAAAAATCCTTTTTATTTTACCTCCTCCGTTTTTGTAGCATAAATACGGAAATCTCCAAACATTCCCAAGTCCAATGGCCAACCCAATCTGTTGACATGATAAAGTCAAGTTTGGACGCCCAGACTCCACGATCTGGCAAATCATCCACTTCGTCCGGTATTTTGACAAGTTGCTCTTCCTGCTGATATTGTGCTGAAATGGCATTGGTCATTTTAGGAGAAATGGGAGCCGGTGGCGGTGGTGGGGAACCCACTAGACTTTCATTTTCATTTCCCGCCGTCAATTGATTCATTTCCATGCTAAAGCTTTTCTGACCCTCTTGGCCTACACTCATCCTTGCCACCTTTCCCTTTCTTCCGGAACAAAACCAAATTAAAGAAGAACAATAGAAGGAACTTTCACTTCAGTGGCACTCCTGCCCGAAAGTAAGTCTAGAAATGGACGCTACCGTTGATTCAAGAGTCGATGAACTTTGAAACGGAATAAATATTGTTTTGAAAAATTAGAACAAGTCGGGTCAAACCTTGGAGAACTACTGGACGGTTACGGAGGAAACAAAAATGGTTTTTCCTTCAAGGCCCAGATCTCAGGCTGGACTGATATTTTCTCAAGTTGTGGATGGATCAGAGTTTGGGGTCACTGGCAAGTCAGTAAGGTTCAGAGCTTTCTTGGTACTAGGCGTGAAGGCAGACTACAGGCAGGCCTAAGATCAGAAGAGGTTGTGATCCCAAATTTGCATTCCCTACAAAACTATATGATTTGATACTGGGGATTTTTTTCAACTTCTGGAAGCCCACCACCACGTCCAGCCACACGGCCTGACTTTTTCATATTTTTAAATTGCGGAAGTGTCAATTGCTTACCCTCCAAGGTATCATCAATCCTAGATCCGAGCTCCACGATCCTGCCTCTCCCTTACCAATTGAAAGCGTTCAATTGTCTAAACCACGGGAATACTTCAAGACTTCGTCTCCCTCTTGAGTACTGGAACATAGCCATTTTTAAAACTATTTACTCGTACGATAATTTTTTTTCTAGAATCAAACTGTCCTGGAAGGTAAAAAAAAAAAGACCGCCATCAATTTCACCTCCTTCCCACCCAAACATTGTACCTTGGACACTGTTAAGTTTTATAACTTTAAAAACTATGCCAATCGACACGTGAAATCTGGCAAGTCTCAGGAACGGACTTAATTTTTAAAAGGAACCACTTCAATTTCAGATGGTGCAAACGCACCCAACAAAAAAGTAGTTTGTAGCAGACACGCTAATAATTGCATATTGGTAATATGAAGAATTTTGCAAGTGAAAATGGGTTTTCATTTAGACACTTTAAAATTGTGTTTTAGCAGGCAAACTCCGTTTATTTTTAGCAAGAGAAAAAAGATTGTGTGGCTGAATAATTCATTTTGAATTGGAGTTTGTTCATAAGGAAAAATAATCAAATTTGACAGAAATTTGAAATTTGGACGAAAGTATTCGCGGGAAACTTTTATTCGTCATTGGTCTATTGGAGGAATGAAAAAACACGCCTTCGACTCAAAGGTCATTGACATTTTGGGACATCCTCATTAAACCATGTGTCCGCTTTTCAATATTTGCTCTTATTTCTAACTTCTAAAACATAAATGCTCACTATCCAGTTGCTATCAAATCTACCCCTAACTTTTGTTCATATTAATCTATTGATTTTATTTTGAATTAATTTTATTTATTTTTTTTAATTAATAATTTTTACTGGCAATTGTCTCAGTTCACAAAAAAAATTTTTTTTGGAACACAAGGGTGTTTTTGCGTTAAAACTTCACAACCTGTTGCCGACGATGGAACAGAGCGCCGTTTAAATTTGTTTTTAAATATTTTAAAGTTTTTTTTTGATCTTACAAATTTTAGTTTAAAATAATAAAAGTTGACTTACTTGGCAGAGTCTAAAATTTAGAAAATTTAAGTAGTTTACAGACAAAACTAGTAGTCAGGAAGACGTAGGAACTGTGAGAGAAAGTAAAGGCTTTGGATTTTAATATGTGAAAGTTACGAAGTATGCCTTTGAATTCAACTCGTTGACGGTTTTCCTTCAAAGTCTGGCTGAATTTTGGTATGGATTGACGTCGCGGAAGAGACGCACAGGAGGATGATCCTTTTATAGCAAAATCTACTTTCATCTTCTTCCGAGATTTCTTTTTGTCCCGGCTTCATTCCCAGACCCGCTTCTTAGAAAGAAAACGACTTTCACCGCCCGCATCCTATACGCACTATACTAAAGTTTCCTCAAAAAACTTAAAATCTTACCAAGGAAAGAATCGAACGACGCAAGACTTTTGTTTTTAAATTATTTTCTAGTCTATAACCAAGATCTGAGCTGAATTGGCGGTAAACAGAAAACGTGAAACTTTTAAACCTAAAAAATGAAAAAAAGAAAAATACGACTATTTGCCGTGTTTTTGTTTTCTTTAGAAACAACAAATAACTTTAATAAAAAAAAAAGGAAGAGTGAAAATTTGTAGATTCTGTGCTGTTTCATAATGATTAAAGTGTGCTTAATTGGTGATAGGTTTCAATTAGTATAGAAGAGTGTTCCATGTCGAGAGTTGGAGAGAATGAACTGCGAGAATTTTTCGTCCTGGACGAAATTAAAGTGCGGAATCTTTGAGTGGCCACGACATTTATTCTTTGCTATACTTAAACTTTGAGTTAACGTAAAGTGTTATGTTTTAAAACGAAATGATTTTGCGGGATACAACAAAACTTAACCTAAACGTGTGTAACCGTCTAGTCAAAATTCATTCATTCATCTAACTAACTAATCGAGACTTGAAAATTCTGCGGGTCTAAAAGCTCTTAACTTCTAGTCCACTTTCCGAAGAGCGTCCAGAGTCCATTTTGAATTTCTTTGCATGACGCGTCCTGCCGTTAGTAAGAAATTTTAATAAATTGACCTCGATGGTGTTTTCCTTATTACAACTATTATTTATGACCAATCTAACCCAATGACATATGCTACTTAGTCTCAGAAGCTTCAAATTTCATGCGTCCGAATCTGATTCACCCGAGTAGAAACCATGTCCTTTTAGCTTTTAACACAAGTCAGCACTGGCGGAAGCCGACGTTGGGAGACATAATTCAACAGAAGATGTCAAATTTATAAATTCTTACGGTTTCTGATACATTCGTATGCAAAAAAAAAAGTGAATTAACTTGCATTCATATTTTTTTTTTGCAGAATAAACTCGAAATCAACTTTGGTTTTTACTTTTTTCATATCTTTCGAATCTGTAAAAGTAATTTTCAATCAACGTTATAGTTATTGACAGCTGGTATGGTCGAATAATAGTTTAAACGAAAAATATGTATTACAACAAGTTTAGTTATGCACTTCCGTCATTAGGTGCTGATACTGTGTCATCATCATTCACTTCTTGTAACACACGGAAGGATCTTAACGACAGGTCATTAGTCGTTCAGTATTGCTTAAAAAAGGTCAGTTTATCCGTAGGTACATACTCTAAAATGCTTTCAAAAATTTCATGAACACCTTTTGTTTTTAAAAAAAAAGTGTATTACTGTTCGCTGGTCTACATATGGCTCAACCTACGGGCGTCATTTAGCAATTTTTGACAGCAGTGTTTTTTTTGTCATGCTCAGATCAGCTGATCACACTTCACCACCCACCCGCACAAATTTCACACAAAACTTAAACCGGACTTCAAATTTCACATCGACATCGAGAGATTAGACTATAATTCATTGCATTTTAGTTTTTTTAGGTTAATTAATTGAACAATTGAAGGCTTATCAGTAATCACTCACAGCCGCATCACCCACTTCTACGGACAGAGTAGTAACTACAAGAAATAGGTACAACTTTAAATAAAACTGTAAATTAGAAGTAATTTGTGAAATTATTTACAAAATTAGTAGTGAACTGAACATTGCCTGAGCTTATTGAACGTTCGATAAATTGACATTAGGAAGATGGCGAAAGATCAAGCAAAATCAAATGGGAAGACTGTTACGTTCATTCACCCAGACTTGGGAATTGGTGGGGCAGAGCGACTTATTGTTGATGCAGCAGTGGGACTTCAACAAAAAGGGTTCAAAGTTTATATCTTTACTGGATACCATGATCCACTTCGAGCTTTTCCTGAAACCGTTAATGGGACTCTTCAGGTATTGAGAATACTTAAACAATGACGAAGTCATAATCGATGATTAAACAGGTTCTTTACTTTCTTTGAACATTTGTTCTCAGGTAATAAATGTCGGATGGTGGATTCCACGAAGTCTCTTTGGCAGATTTGTGGCATTCTGTGCTTACTTCAAAATGGTTTATGCAGCTGTGTATTTGACCCTTGTTTCTGGAATCAAACCGAACTTTGTTGTATGCGATCAAGTAAGTTTTTCTAATAAACACGTTACTTTCTTCCCAACGTAGATTCTTAGGATGAACGATTATTAGGTATCCGCAAGCATTCCATTTCTACGACTCAGGTGGAATCCATTTACACCTCCTCCATCAATTCTCTTCTATTGCCATTTCCCAGATCAACTTTTAACGCAACGTCTCACTTTTTTCAAAAAACTCTACCGTTGGCCACTCGACTGGTTTGAACAGTTCACTACTAACTTGGCAGATAAAATTGTCGTCAACAGTGAATTTACACGTAAGCAGTACGTAACAAGGAATTGTAAGGAGTATTGTACAAACTTTTTTTTGACTTAATCAGGCGGTGTATTTAAGCAAACTTTCAAGCGTATCAAAACTATCCCAAATATTCTTTATCCATCCATCAACTCTCAATTATTTGATCGTCTTCGCAGTCAAGGTCTTCCACAAGGATTCCAAGTGACCGACTGTCAGCACCTGTTTTTATCAATCAACCGTTTCGAGCGAAAGAAAAACATCGAGCTCGCCATTCTTGCCATGAGTAAGTACATTTAATTCATTAGTAGATTCTACCAGTTTTTTTTTAACTCGACTAGTGTGAAATGTTGGCCTTACGTAATGTTCAATATTGACTTTAGAAACTTTGAAGCAATGTGTAGACGAGACCGACTGGAGCAGTACGCATCTCGTCCTTGCTGGTGGTTATGACGAGAGACTTCCAGAAGCCGTGAATTACTTGATCGAACTGAAAGAATTTGTGAAGAAGGAACGGTTGGATGATAAAGTAACTTTTGTCCTTTCGCCCAGTGACGCCGTCAAAGTTTACCTCTTGACCCGTTGCACTGCCCTCGTCTACACGCCGTCTAATGAACATTTTGGAATTGTCCCACTTGAGGTAAAAAGTCAAACTGTACGAAACGTTCCCTTACTTGTAATTTACCTTAAGTGTGTGTTTTTTTTTAACTTTTAGGCGATGTACATGGAAAAAGCCGTAATTGCTGCAGATTCTGGTGGGCCTCGCGAAACTGTTGAGAACGAAGTCACTGGACTCCTCTGTCCGGCAATTAGTACTCATTTTGGAGTGGCAATGGCAAGGCTCGTCAAGGATTCTCGTCTTACTAAGGAATTCGGTATTGCCGGAAAAAAACGTTTCACCAAATTGTTCTCTTTTGATGCATTTTCAACCAATTGGGTTAATGCCCTTAGCTCTCTCCAAGAACAGCGATTGAAAAAACTTAAATAAGTACGTAAACTTAGAATCTACACAAAAAAACCCCACCTAGATTTTTTTTCCATTCACAAAAATTTTTTAACCCTCAATACTTTTAGTTCCAAAAAGCTGCAAATGCAACTTACCTAAAAGGAAGAGCTGTTAAGAGATTCCACTAGAACTTGTGACATTATAAACTCGTAATAGAAACTCTAGTGGTTCACATGAAAGCAGCTTAAATGTACGCTAGGAATTATTAGCAACTTTCTGGGCTTTCTTAATGTACAACCCTACGCAAAGTAAAGAAATGAATTTGAAATTTGTACGAATTCGTTTCATGAAACGGACTTTTTCTTATTTCCCGTTTCTTTCTCTTTTATTTGAATTATGACATAAGGGGTTGTTGTTGCAATGCTAAAAACTAAGCCTAAAAGGACTTTTTTTTCTTAATTAATTGGAGGTGTTCTAATTAACATCGTTGAAAGAGGTACAATGCAAGGATATGGGAGATTGAATCAGAATTGGAAGTTGAAGAGAGATAGAGGGGAGTGACTGTAGTTTTTTATGAGCGAATTTTTAAAAGGCTCCTAACAACTATTTTTTTTTAAAACTTCACGTCCACTTGTCCTAGAAGTTTTTAGAGTTGCTCAATTTGTATTATAAATTACGAAATGGATGAGCAGTTATATGGTAGTAGAATTGCATAAGTTATTTTAAGTTTTTAAACATTAAAATAATTATTTCAGTTTCTACAAGGGTAGTAAATAACGGTAGGTAAGTGGGTAGGATTCGGTGGCACAAAATAGACGGACTTTTTCGCAAAACTTAAATCATTGCAGAATACATACACACACGCCTTACATGGGGGAGGGGAGGGGCAGTTTAAAGGGCCCTTTCACTATTTCCAAAATTCTAACTCCTACAAAACTTAAACTTTTTAAAAACGGAGAGGAGTAGAAATTTTCAATATTATTTCTAAGCCCTCCCACTTTTCGTCCCAATTCTCTTATTAGATTTTGGTATTTTTATGTCTTTCGTTTGTGTGATTTTTATTTCTTCAAAGTTATTGAGTAACGTTGTCGTGTTGTGTAAGGGGGTGGGGGTGGGAATCCCATTACTCAATTTGTCTGGGACATTGGGGTAAATTGCAAACAATTCTAAATTCTCATTAACTCAATTTTAAATGCCCTTAAAATTGTATTCTTTATGTAAGGGATTTACCTAATTGAGAGATTGCCAACCACACATACTTTCCCAGAAAAGTCTAAAATTAACAATCAACATTTTCCTTCGAAGAACAAAAAGATTCCTCGTTTTCCTGTATGTTGGGGGTAGCAAGCTCTAGAAAGGAGGATTGGGGAAAGGGGGGATTAAATGACAAGACTTTTTGTATTTTAGTTATAATTATTATTCTAAAATTTTAATTATTATTTGTATTCTCACTTTACTACAGTCACTCCAAAAAAAAAAACGTTTCACAAAATCAAAGGAAAAAGTTTTAAAAAGACTTTTTTTTAGTGTGACTTCCACCTTTAAAATTGTAGGCGGGGTCATTCGTATTCTCAACAACGCTCAATCTCACCTACCCGCTCTGTTCCCATTACTCACTCAAAAAACCTGTAACCTAACCACTACAATTAACTAACTAACTACAACTTAAATTTCACTTTTTACAAATTAAAACAAATGAATAGCGTCAAAACCGGAAATTAAAAGAGTAAGGCTTTTCACAGAAACCTTGTAAAACAAAAAAAAATCGAAAGTAAAGAGGGGGTCACTTGGAACTAACTAGCTACAGGGTATAATTGAATGAGTCGGAAATTTATAAATTGTCCAGTATTAACATAAGGAGTAAGTTATGCCCGGATTTCATCCCTGCCCTGTTGTTTAACAGCTCAACATGGGGATAACGTCCTTAATTCACACACCTCTGCCCTACTACCCGCCGATCGGTGATTGATGAGAACTCTGAAGATAAGGTGTCAATTCTTTTAAGGAACCAAAAATAATTTAGGAAAAACAAAACGAGGCAAGCCAAGGTAAACTCAATGAATGATGATTATGAGATGAAGACGATTCTCTCTTCTACATTAATATTTTTTCTTAGCCATCTTCTCCTTCATTTTCCCAGTCTTTAGAACTCTGCAAATTCCTTGGCGCAGCGTTCTGTTGACGAAATCCGTAAAACTTCTTCTTCGTAGTCATCAAAGTTACTCGTATCACCAGATCCTTTAAATTTGGGTATGAAAGGAGCTTCCACCTGAAAATTAACAAGAAATCAGTGAGAACTATGAACTTTGTTGTCTGCAATTGTCCATTTCAGAGTAAACTTTTAAATTTTTTACAACATTGCAGAAAATGGGTGAATTGCAACAGGACACAGGAGACCCATAAGGTGACACACTTAAACCAAAGTGAAGATCCTCTTCGAATAGCGAAATTCCTTTATAACAACAACCTAATTTCCAAAAGTATGCTCAAGCCACGTTGACAAAAATCAAAACGAGAAACAAAACTTAGTTGACAACGAAAATCGGCTTGACGTTAAACGCTGTTGATTCCAACAGAAACCGAAACAAAAGCTACCACCTCCAAACGAAAACGGAAACGAAAATCTTCCTTCACCGGAAAAACAAAACTGTCAACAGTTTTGTACAAATGGATTTGATGAAAAACGAAAAAAAAAAAAGAAGACGATAGCAAAGTTCTTTTTTGTTTGTGCATTTGTCCAAGCCCCGGCCCAACACAACTTGCCGGATCCCAAAAGCTCGCCCAGCAAAAGTAATATTGGAAAAACTACCGGCTAATTGACGGGAAGTTAGTTAATGAAGGTAAGTAGTGGTTTTTGTCGTAATTTAAAATGCCTTGACTTAAAACTCCTCAAAATGACTTCCGAGAATGTCGTCAGTTCCTATTTGTAATATTAACTTGTCATCTGGTACAGATTCAAAGTGGTGTGAGTCTCCAGGTCCTGTTACTTTA
>JABASK010000338.1:0-16414 GCA_019776465.1 Rambutanura hunanensis | reverse complement strand
TTTGAAAAATTAGAAATGGGTGTACAAAGATGTTGTACTTTAGCTACTACTAAATGGCAACTAAACTACTTAATAACAAGTGATTTTTTGTTCTGCAGGTGATTTTGGACCATGCCGGAGGACTGGCGATATTCCTCGGGTTAGTGGCTACATTTAGCCATGCTAATACTGTGGTTCGACGTGAAGTGACAAAACAATCTAAGAGGAGCCTTCCTCTGCTTCTAATGGTCGTGACAAATCTCTTGATTTGTATTTTATGTCTCTACTACATTTTTGAAGCAGATCGACTCTACCCTGCGTAGGCATAATGCACTGTTTTCAATGCTTTGCTTAAATAATTTGTAAAAAGACCACTGAGTAACACATTTGTATAACAGATTGATCTGTCTACCAATTGGCATTCCTCTGTCCACTCTCCAATCCGTTCTTTGGATAGTCCTTGTGACCGACTTTGTGGCTAAATTCATAACTGTTATTGGAAAATGTTTGGTACTTATGTTGCCTGAGGAAGTGGTGCTATTTCAGAGACGAGTAAGTTGGCTGAATTGAGATATGCTAGTTCTCAAACGCAACCACTAATACAACGTTCGTTTCATGTTCTAGGGAAAGCATTACATGTTTATCGAGTCGACTTCTCAGCTCTATCGATGTGCCCTTCCTATACTGCCGTGGCTTCAGTATTTATTTGGAGCCTACGAAGGAACTTTTAAAATATTTTCGCTATTTCTTTGTTTATTCTACGTGATTTGCAAGGCCATTGACTTGTCACAAAGGTTCCTTGCTTGGAAAATTGCTCTGACGAAGTTCATTCAACCTGTTGTAAGTCCAACTTTATTTTTCTAGAATAATACGGTCATAATTTCACTCACTTCCACAGATGGTTAAGAGATGAAGGAATGGTAATGCTCTTTAATGGGTGTACCTAACATAATAACGACAAGACCACACGCTAGAAATATGAATTATCACGTTACCGAAACACACTCGGTGAAGTTCAATAGCTTTTTAAGTGTTGTTAACAATTATAGTGTCCGGCGTCGGTTATTTTTATTAGCGTAAAATACTAACGCAATGCAAAATATGACATCTTCAAATATGGTTCTATAAATGTTTTGTGATTTAGTATTGAACAAAATCTCATTTTATTTCTGTGATTTCGTTAACTAATTTCAGCACTACGGCAGTGTGCCCTCAGTGGACGAAATTAATGAACAGTTTTGTCCAATTTGTCACGATGGATACACTTGTCCCACCAAGTTATCCTGTGGTCACATATTTTGTGAAGACTGTGTTTCCAATTGGCTGGACCGGTAAGCCTTTGTTCTCCAATTTGTTTGATGTGAACTTGGAATAAAAAAAAACGAAATTTTCACAGGGGCGAGTGTAATTGTCCAATGTGCCGAGCACGTGTGGTAGATGACACATCATGGAGAAACGGAGCCACGAGCCAGTTTGTGTATACTTTCTGAAAGTTCCTAGATTGTTAGGTCTACCAAATATCTTCCGACTAAAAGTAAATGGTACTGCTTATTTTATCTTAACCAAAGTTTCATGAAACTTAAAATTGAACGTGCCATTACTGTGCTGCGTAGTGCCTTATCTATTATTGTTTATTTCATGACTTCTAAATAATTTAAAACCCGGGACTGATAAAAGTGAACACTTGTGTTAATTCTTTTGCTTCAAGGTCAATTTGTTAATTACAAATGGACTGCCTTAAATCGTAACAAATTAGTCAATACGATTTTTAGATAATCATATTCTCTTTTTGGCCATTGCGTCATTTCCACTGAGGCTTTGTTTTTATAGTTTCGTCAATTGAGATTAAATTTCGTCAATTGATTGAACCAAGTAAAATGGTACATTACATGTCAGCGTTCTAGCGAGATGACCAACGTTATTTAAGGTCATCTCCAATGAATATTATTGTTGAAGATGACCTTATATAAGCCGCTACCTTCTGGCTTACCGACGTTGATGATTCATTTTCAATCATTTGTTTTCTTTCTGCGTTGTCATAACAATATGGATCGAGGTACAGTACATGGATTAATGGGCGTGACAGTAGTCCAGGCTAGTCCCATGCTCATTTCATCTCCAAATTTGACTCACGGAAGTGGGTTGAATTGGGATTTATTCTACATCGTTTTTATTTGGAAATGATACAAGACTCACTAGATCAAAGGTCAACAGAAAAATTGAAAAGTACGGAATTCCAGCCTCCTGTTCCGACTCATCATGTAAGACACGGAGAATTCTACTTAATTTTATATTTTACGTAGTGTAGATTTTTCTGCAAAGTAGACACACAACAATGTCTTACTAATCCCGACTCCCGAGGGTATTCGAACTTTACTCCAACATTTGTAATATAAATTATTTCTCAATATATAATAACATTTTAAAAAATTCTTTGCGTTTATAATCTGGCTAAATTCCACGTTAACTAAATTAAACGCCCTTATTTGCTCTCGTTTATTTATAACTAATAAACTTCCTGTTTTTTTTTTTTTTTGTCTTTTTTTTCTTTTTTGAGAGTTAGGTAAATCCGAGCAAGAAGGTTGCAAAAGTGAAACCGCATCCCAGGAACATTGAGCATGTGGATACAGAGATAGAAAGTCTGTAAATCCGAGCAAGAAAGTTGCAAAAGTGAAACCGCATCCCAGGAACATTGAGCATGTGGATACAGAGATAGAAAGTCAGGAATTATCTATCGATACTGGCGGGTTATCTGTTGAGCCTAACGTAACAGCACGAGTGACCATACCTCTTACAAAGATTCCTGTGGCTTCCGTTTCTCCAGTCTCGGAGTCGGGAACTTACACGGAATGTACCCAATTGACGCGTCAACTCTGGAATCTCAGGGATGAAATGGTGGAATTTCGCCAGGAGGTTATGGTCGTCTTAAATTCAGCCAATAGGCAGCTCAAGAGGTTGCAATGCCTAGCTTGGCTACAGCTCAATCCAGCATCTAGGTCACGACCTCAGCCCTCCACGCAACGCATGTCATCAACAATTACAAGCCCCACAGTCATTTGTACTCAAGGCTTGGATTATTCTGAAATTGATGACTTTTCGACATCGCTCAACACTTTCATCTTAACCATAAAAAATATTACGAATAATTTAACTGAAGTAGAAGAGCAGTTTCGGTGCCTTTCAGCTGGACCGATTCAGCGCAAAGTTGTTCTCTATTCTAAGGTATGTTCAAAGCTGTGATACGTTTCGCCTTTTTTCGTTTTACCTCGTCTTTCATGTGTCCATAGGTTCTGCATGCCTGGAAGTATGTCGTCCATGACCACCTCTCCATTTTGTACTCTCTGCATCAACTGATTTCAACAATAGTTCATCTATTAGCATCTTCATCTGACATTGAAACCAGTTTAGATCAAAGCTACTTGGCAACTTGTCGACTAAGCGAGGCCTACAATAGCTCTCTTCAATGTGCCTTCAGGCGGTCAATGACTTCGCGGCACGTAGAAGGCAATGGGCGTCGGGTTACCGAATTCACTAGCAAAGTGAAGTATAGCGTTGCAAGTTTACGAAGTTCACAAAACCTGAAGTTATTTTTGGATAGTGATAGAGCATGGCTTCATTTGAGTCTAAAACCAATTTATGCTGCGAATCTAGTAAACTTGCATACACAGAAACGAATTGTGCGCACCTCCGAAGTCGTTACCGAAGTTTTGAATACAAACTTCCTTCACAAACTCAAAACGGTAGAGGAGACTGGCATGGCAAAGATTTCTAAACAATTACGACTTGATTCCTTGACAACTTGCACGACGGATGAGGAACAGCTACTGGAATGGCTTCTTTCCGGAATAGTAGAGACATCTTTATCNTTTCCGGAATAGTAGAGACATCTTTATCGGGACAAGTCGGCATAGAGAAGTCACGGAAAAATCTCCGTAAGCGCTTAGTTAACTACTTCCATGACAAATTTTGGCTAAGTGTTGGAAAGACAGCTAAAGAATTGCTGCTCTGGGGACCATCGAATGAGCTCCTGCTTTCTCCTCTGCAAACTTTTACAAATTTCAGGCAGGCATTGGTCCTCACTGTGGAAGTGACACGTAAGATATGGTCTACCAATATTAAATTTTTTTATAATATTTTAATATAAATTTTCGTAATTCAGAATTGTTTTGAAAAATTCAGGGGACCAAACTTCTGAACTGTTGTCCGCTCTCGCTTTCATAAGCAGATCAATTCATTCGTTTTACAATCATGCTCACCTGGGATCATAAGTTTTCTACCTGTGTCGAAGTAGCAACTAAATTCAAACGACCTGAGCAGTCCCAAGTTCTACTACCGACCGAATCTTCCCAATGGACTACAATAGTTGGAGAACACGTTGCAGATCTTCTTGATGCAACAATTTTGCTCATGGATGGGTTTTCACAGTCGTCAATTCCTTCATCACCATCCCACGAAACGGCGTTAAAAGTCTCGTATTACAACGTTGACGCAGCTGAAGAAGAGTGCCTCTGCGACGAGGGACAAATTTTTTTCAAGCTTGAAGCAACTTTCTCCTACTTCGTGGCTTGGGTAACGAAAAGAAGTAAAGCTTGGCTTAATTGCTGGACTATTACACAATTTTTAGCAATTTCGCAAGATACCACCTCTCTCGGGCAACTGCTTTACTCTCGGAAGGTACTTTTACTAAAACCGTGATTACTCCGAGTAGGTCTAATGTTCAATCCTATTTTGACAGTCTATTCTCATTACTCGAGAATGTCACTTGAACAGTACTAACACGTCCATGCGTTTGACCGCATGGCAGCGACATTTATGTGCGAATGACTTCCGGACTACCCTCGAGCTGCTTCAGGTTTGTATGATGGTTTTACGGAAAAGTCTGTAAATCCAGGTTTCTACTATTTAGACCAGAATTCAAGTTTTTTAAAAATGTTTTCAACTTTTCAACAGGAGTTGCCGAAATTGACTTTGGAAGACGTAACCCCGACCTGTGAAACACTGAGTCTTGCAACACTTGGGTCTTGCATGCCACCTTCTCGTTATTGGGAAAATACGGGGAATGGCATTGCCCCGAGTACCCCTTCGCCTTACGTCAATATGTTCATCGGTAAGGCACAGTAAGCCGTTTTGACGTCTATGAAAATTAACCTAATTTTTTAGGGAATTTAATTCTTGTTTACTATAATCTAACCTGCGGTGTGACCGTTTGAAATTTTAACAGGTCGCGTTATTGAGCCAGTGATAGAAGCTTCTATCCAGTTTCTGGGTTCAGGTGTCCAAGAAGCCATTGGACAAAAAGTTGTAAATGCCGCATCCGAAGCGTGGCTCCAATATATCCTTCAAAAAAAGCTTCGCTTCAGGTAAGTTACTCAAATCGTTGGAACAAACGCCAATTTTATTTTATTCATGTCAACTTGTCTCAAATTACAAGCGTATGGTTCATAATAATTAATAGTGAATGGGGTGCTGTTCAGCTGCTGCGAGATTTCATCTTTCTTCGCCAATGGATAAATGAAACGGCATTAACACCGGAAGCCAAAAAGGCAATACTAAGCCTGGAAGTCTTAAAACAATGTGAAGGCGTGGCATATTTGCTATTGCATAGTCCAGGTGATGTTCTTGGAGTTGGGAAATCAGCACCAAAGCCTCGAAGACGCTCTTCATTTGAACCTAGTGGTAATGGTAAGTTCAAAGTTGAAGGTTATACGAGCAAACGCACTTGGTAGTTTAACCTCTCCATGGTTTCTGGGCGCCGTGTTGACATTTTTTAAATATGAAATATCACCGCGCTTTTGCACAAATCCTGAAGACCTGAATTTATGTAAATATTTTGTCTTTTTGCATCATGCAGGTTCAAACTTCTCAGTCAACGGATAGTACTCGCTACCTACTATATTTCTTTTCCTTTTCAGCGTCAAACGAATCCTCTCCATCAACATCAAACCCTGAGTCTCCACCAGCGGAAGATGACATTCCGCCTGAGATGTATGTTCCCAATCAACAAATGTGGCTTCAACTAAGATTCAGACCAACCACGCTATCTTTCATCTGTTGTTGACTGCACCTTTTTTCGAAAAGACGTAAGACTAAAGCAATAATTAAGCAGGTTTTTCCTCATCCTCATTTGCCAGATGATATTTGACATGAAATCTTAATTCTAAAGTAAAGGTATCTATCGTCCTTCTCGTCAATGGCAGGCAACAGTACAATTGGAGTTGATTTCAAAGTTTTCAGTTTCAACACTAGTGCCAAGCGTCAGAAAAAGCGTGGCCTTACGTTTTTTATACAAACCGATGACAATTTTTTTAATTTTCAATTCAATTTCACTTTTAAGAACAGAATTTTCGACTTCAATAACGCCAACCCCCGAAAATCAATTCCGCAGGCTCACCTGCTTCATCCAGTAAAAACCTAATTCTTTCGAGAACTTGAAAGTCAAAGGTCGTCGTCCCCTGGAGGCGAATCGTAATTTCACAGGGCATCCCCTCTACTATAACTATATCTATTACCTGCATATCTAGTAGATATGCGGCCGGACTAACCTTTACTAATCTGTTAACTGGTATATTCGTATGTCGATAAAACAAGGATTTATAATTAACGTAGAACGATGATACATGTTAGATGAAATGAGGAATCAAATAGAATAATACTGGAGGTTAATATTTAGTACGTACGCACACCCTGACGCCTCAGTTCCGTAAGCCTTTGTCATATTTTGTGACTGTACATAACATAGTATACCCTTTGTATTAAAAAAAACAATACTTTTTTCTAATGATTTTTCATTCTTTCGCAAGTCAACGCCTAAGCCATAATCTCAACAACTCTGTAGTAGAATGGAGCGGAAGTGAATTTTGAAAGGACGCCGGCTTTGGCCCATATGGATTTGACAGGAATGGATTTATATTTTGTGAAGATTTGGTATTTCGAATTTGGTTTGCGGATAAGTGCCAAGATATATTGCCTCTCCTAATGAAAACAAACAATGAGACTTTATCTTGTCTTGTTAAAAGCAAGCGAGCACTTCATTGGAATAAAATCATATGCGTAATGGAAGGAAAACAGTCTAAAGTTTTAGGCCATTATAAAAGTATATGACGAAGGTCCTATCAGTATCGAATGATAGATTTGACACCTAACCAAGTACTTCCCTATTAAGTGGGCTTGACTTCACTAGTATTCTGTGTCTGACTTTGAGTCCACCAACGCGCAAATTGGCATTAGGAATTTACTAACGATAAATTTAGTTGATAGATGATTCTGTGTCAAGGTGCCTAATCTGAAGGCTGGTGAACCTGGAAGTGGATAGTGTGGTGTCATTTAAGCGAAAATTAACTAATATTCTGTTCGACTATTTTTGATAATGAATACAGGTCATTCACAGGTCAAACTCTAGCAAACCTTTGCCAAGTGCCCCACCTTTGATGATCCTAAATATTTAATCGGAAATCAGAGGTAAGTAGTACCACACTTCAAACATCAATATTTTTTGTTACAAAAGAATCATTTTCGCAAAATTTTTTCCACTTTGGGAATGTGCCAACAAACTATATATTTGACGTGACCTTTAAGTTCTTTATTTTTTCAGCTAAAAAGCTTAAAAACCCCAACCCGACCCGTCAGAGGTGTCATATTTCTGGACAGGTTGCTTTTAGCCTCGTATTTACCACTTTACATATCTGTCACACCATGGAGACTTTTCTTTTCGGCGTATTATATCTATTTCAAAAGACTGCAAAAACGTGTCGCTGCAAATGTTATATTCACCTTTGACAAAAAAAAATAGCGTAGCGGAAGGAAGCATCGGGAACAGGAAAAATTTTCATTGAGCCCTGAAAGTAACCGACCTTTGTACCAGTTCCGTTCAGTTGATATAAATTGCTTGAGTTGGTTAATAGGTTAGATTTTCAAAAAAAAATCCGAACTATTTCGCACAAAAGATGTAGTGGAGAGAAAACATTAATCTTGTCCAAGACCTATTGGTAATTCCCAAGTAAATATAATTGTTAAGACATTCTATATGTTCCTGTATCCACTTTCTCCTTGCACTTATCACTTTCCCTGGAGGACTCCCATTCTAACTTACTCCGCCTCTCGTACCTCTTCCTGGATAAAGTCTGGTGGGCCACTGACTGTGGTGGCGCAGGAGTTTGAGGACTATAGCACAAGATCTTCTAAAGTCGACACCATGTGCCTCCTCGTTAGTAGTTGTAAATCAAGCACCAGCAAGCTAACACTTGTTCCACCAATCCAACCTAAAAATTTTTAGCACAAATTCTACTCTGTCAAATTTTAAGTGGGACTTTGGTAACCAACGTCAACTTGTCTAGTTGGCAAAGTGAAGTGAGGTGGGACAAGAGTACCACCTGGCCCCACCAGTACAAAGCAAGTCTGATTCGTTGTTTATTATAGAACAAATTTAATTAATAACCAACAGACTCACCTAATGAAAGGAACTAGAAGGAAGATAACAATAGGCCACTATGCTACTTGTGAGTACCGAAGTAACGTTACCTATTTTTTGTTCTTTTAAAGGTTTTTTGTTAAAAATAAACTTCATTTTCATTAGTAACCTAATTTACTTTTTGAGACTTTTAATGCTTTATTTGCAAAACTTTTGATGTTTTGCAAATTTGAATCCTTTGTAAGAAGAAGGGAAAAAAGTGTTGTTTGAACAACATAGTTACTTTTCAAATTTACTTTCTTTTTTTCAATTACACTAGAAAGTTTTTACGAAGGATCTTTCTATAACTTTTAACGTCTAATTATTTCGCATCAATAAGGACCAAAAACTTTTTAAAAGGCTCTATAAGTAATAAATGCATAAAGTGCGCAAAACTTCCTCAAACCTCTTCTACTATGACTAAAAGTCTTCCAATTTATGGTTGTCCCTGCGTTTTCCTCTTCCAGGACAATTAATCATCGGAACTAAGCTTTGTTTAAGTGTAGACTCGGGAGACTTTGATTTTACTTGTTTATGTTTAGGTTCCTCCGTCTACTTTTTCGAACAAACTTAATTTTGAACAAGAGTCACTGTGTAAACAACAGGGATTAAATCAAATAAAATTAAACAAAGCGTACCGCAATGTGGGACAGCGTCGATGATGACGTCCTAACTTTCCTAAAAAAAAGAGCAAATTAGCAGGGAAAAAAATGTTGACAATGTCGTAAAAATAAAGGTGGCGAAAAAGTACTGGCAGTATTTTTATAAAAGGCCGTAGGCCCTTTTGATTTGTTTCAGTGCTAGATAATAATTAGTGTGAGTGAGGTTCTAGAAGAATAGCATTAATTTAAAGACAATGGTGAGTTAAGACTCAAATTAAAACGTAACTTGGAGGCTAGAGTTTTGCTAGAAAATTGAAGGGAATGGATTCACTAAAGCCATTTTCCCAAAGGGCTTTTGCCTTATTTTTGGCAGTAGACCAAAGAAAGTCTAACTATTCGTAGAAATAAAACAACTCGGCTGTCAAATTTAGGAACAGAAGCAATTCCCGAATTCCTGCAACTGTCCGTGTCCAAAAAAATTCAAATTTGCATAATTTTCTAGGTAGAGCATCTGGGGTTGACGAAGGTCAAAGATGAAATGTGTCTGTCAGTGAAAGTGGAGGTATAAGGGCTTTTGATGCTGAGGTTGTTGGATGAGTCATAAATGTTTGCATTGGGATTAGTCAAGCTATCCACTTTACAACCTCGACTTTCTCTCCTTTTCAAAGCCTTGATACCCAAGTAGTTAAAAAGATAACGAAGGTAGAGGTCAAAGGTTAAATCTTCCTTGAATAGTAGGAAACTTGTTGGTTTATTCAAGAAAACTATAAAGTTGCTATGTTGGTTTGTTCTTGAGCTAGGGTCGCATGTCATATGCTTTGACAGGCTAACTCGGTGGTTCTAGAAAATATTAATAGGACGAACGTCGTCTCGTCTACTTTCACTCGCTTTCTCCAATCTCACCACTACTAGTTCAAACTTGGCATAAATAAGAAGGGCAGAAGGTGAACGTGTTAGGTTTCAACTCGAGAGACAATCAATAGAGTTGGTGACAAATTTCAACACTTTTCTGTACAGGACGCTCAAATTTTGTTACTGTAAACTAGAAATTTGGGTTGAGACTTCTACGGTGTCGATTAGAAATGCGTGACCGAGCAGGTTTCTAAAAACAAATTTCGACAGGATGATATTAATTTGCTTGTTTTTTAAAAAAAAATGAGGTTGCACAGGTTGCGTACTTTTGAGAAGTGCTGTTTTTTGTGTCAGCAGGGAATGTTAGAAGACCAATATGAAATTTTATTTTTACAAGCTCATTTTTACTTCAATGAAAATTCTTTTTCTGGAAAGATGCGTGGGATCAAACCCTCTATTCTTTTTTTTTTTGGATAGTAAGTTTAATTAAAATCCACAGGTAGAGAGACGCTAGAGACGTTTCCGCCTCCTTTTTTTTTTTACTTTCCTTTGCTTTTCCTATTTCCTTAGGTTGAACGATGCATAATGTGCCAAGACGGACTAATTAGATCTTATGTAGTTCATTCAAGCAGAGATTTAAGTTTCTCGTTAAGATTTCCTAAAAAGGCCTCAGCCTATCTTCCCTTTCAAATCATTCAATACTTTCCGCAAATGGGGAAAACCTTTTTCTTTTTTTTTTCGTGATTCAACTTTCAGTGCTTTTACTTCAAAAGCACGGCTTTTTACAGAGGAAGTGTGACTTTTCAATTAGATTTCACAGTTTTTTTTAATGGTTAGGTTAGGTTTAAAATAAAGTCAACGAAACGGAATTTTAACTAACGGACCGCTCACCTCGAGATTTTCAGACTTTTTTAGATTTTCTTGAAATTGGGTTTTTCCAAAAAATGTTCCGACAGTGGAAATCCCAAGGTCAACCACTTTGTTCGAATGACATAAGTGCCGCAATTTTTTTCAATCAGCAAACCGTTATAATTTGGAACGCATGCGTATATCTGACGAAAATGAATTTCCAACAAGTCATAATCCACCTTTGAAAAAAATGACACTGTTTAATTACTTTCGATTCCTTTTTTTCCTTCTTTTGAAAAACAACTTTTCATTTTTTGAGAACAAAAGAAATTTTGGGATGAAAAGAGGTGATAAATGGTTTATGCTACGAAAGGTTCAACACATCCATTAGTGTCAACTGAATATACACAATGGACGCTACCTGTCTCCTTGCTTCTAAAATTCATTGACTCTTTATTACTCTTAAGCTGAGAGGTACTGGATGATCTCTGCGCCAATTTTTTTCTCTTCCAAATCTCTGCAAAATTTTTTGCTCATATGGGACCAAAAAAAAATCCGTAGCTCCTAAATATCAGAGGTTTTGGACTCGGGAAGCTCACCGTCTCGGTGGTACTAGTAGATAAGCTAGGTAACGTGACACGCAGAATAAAAGAATTAGGCCTTTTGTTCCTGTAGCTAAATTTTATGAAGAAAGTGCCTATCAAGACAAGGAAGAAAATTGAAAGGGAAAGCGATTTAATTTTTTGTTCACTAGGATGTCTTAGAATCGAGACAAGGCCTCCAGGTCCAGGTTACATCGAGATAAAAGCTGTTCCAAGACAAAGTCCCAGGCCCTTCCGCCTTTTAGGTCTCGTCACATTTGTTCAACCTGCTGAAGAGGATGTCAGGATGCTTTTTAAATTCCTTCCTGCCATAAGTATTGAATTAACATTTCCCGGAAGAACTACCACAATCTGATTTTCATACTTTTTTGTTCAGATGCCCCGTTTTAGTTTTTTTTAAAAAGAAAAAGAACAGAAAAGAAAATGAAATAAAAACTAAGAAAATGTAGCCTACCGGAAACAGTTTTAAAAACCCAGAGACTCTAAAAAAACGCAGAATATCCAAGACAAATTTTTTCATCTTTCCTTTTAACTTGACTTTTTTTGTGATTCTATCAAATGTTTGTTTTTGGGATTATTAGGATACCGGGTTTTTTGGCCCATTTGACAAGGGAGTGGCTTATGTAAGACAGAGATGTAAGAAGCGGCAACCTGTATAAACACAAGGTTTACCATGATGAAGGACCGCAAATATTTCAGACCGGAAACCAATGTTATTAGTAAAATAAATTAGGTTCCTAGTTATGAAATGTTGCAATCATTTTAGACAAAATTGACTAAAATTCTTGACTTTCAAGACTTGCTTGCGGGATTTTCCGGAAGGACGCTATTACCCCCTTCATCAGTTCCCCCTCCCCCTCTCGCCGAAGGAATTCACACCAATCTTGTCCAAATTTCTGCAAACTTGATCGAAACCCCATGTTTGCGGAATACTTGAACATTTTGCAAAACCTAAATGAACTTGAACTCGTTGAGTTCACTTTGATTTCTCCGTCTGGGGAAACGGCGGAAAAGAAAGGTTTGCTTTCTCCGATCGATCCGACTTTTCTCCCTGGTTCTCAGTTTTATCCCACCCGCACTTAAATTGCTCTCGTCCTATTTTGCCCCACCAACTTTCCCTGCCTCCGCAAAAAGTTGAAAATAAAGATGATTCAACACTTTCATAATTTTCGCCCACTACAAATATCTTAAGTCGATTCTATCAAAAAATAGAAGCACAGCGTAATTTAGAATTACCATAGAGCACACGGTTGGACTATTCCGGAACTACTGCTACTTATCCGGTCATAAATTTGGAAGTAGTAGAAGATTAATTAAAAATCCCTACATTTTAGGACTAATTTGCGAATAAAACTTTGGACCTAATAGTACATTTGACCTATACGGTAGGAGGTCAAGTGTGGGTGGCACTGACGTTGAGAGGATCAACTTTTTATAGAATAACTATGAGTAATGCTGTACAAAAAATTGTTGACCTTTCATAAAAAATGGGACCGTTATACTAAAAATTGTGATTGTTTACCTTTAATTGGACTAACATAAATTTAATTTGTAACTCCTCAACTTTATAATCTTGGTTTCTGGAAATTTTAAAACTTGATGTCATCCAAAATGAAAAATATATCGGCGTATTTTTCACACATAATCCTCATGGTTTGAGCCTCTTAATCCTGCACTACTCAGATTTCGTGGAACTGGTATTAAAATACAAATTCGTACGCTCTGCGGTAAACTAGCCCTCCTCAAAGAAAAATTGTAAAAGCCTCATTGTCTCCGTCGATAGTATATAAAAGCCCTACAAATTTTACTTATGACCTCAACTTGACCTTCATGTTTTTCCATTTTATTTCAACTTTAGATCAATAGAAATGCCTTGCGTCGTCAACTCCAACCGGTCAAAATTCTCGGACGTCAGTGACAAGTCAATTTAGTAGCCAGTGCCACTTAATGCCATCAGATTAAAATTCGTCCAATTTCTTTTGGGCGAATATGTTTTATTAACATTAAGCTCCTGTAAAAAGATGAAGTCCAACATGTCCAGGGATGAGGAAGTAAATCAGGCAGAACGGGATGCAACGATAGAGGAATATCTCTATGCTCATCCACAATTTATTGAAAAGTGGATTCAAGAAAAAGTTAGTCCTGAAACTCGTCATAAGTTACTCAAATCAACATGGAAAGGTAGAAAAGACGGATCTACGAATCACCATAATCGAAATAGTAGTACTCTGCGTCAATTCAACGAGCAAGGTCAACGACCTCCAGTTGAAGATGAAAATACTGCAAAAGATGACCTACCATTTTTCTTACCACATCATGGTCTTAGTGATGAAGAGGCTCAGGCCATGCAAATATCTCAAGCTCGGTCAAAACGAAATTCGATCACGTCAGATCGTTTTCAGTCATGGTTGTCCACTTCTGCCTCGACTTCTTCTCCAAAGCCCCTTCGTAAAGATGACATGATTGACAACGATACTAGTGAAGCGGGTAACCAATCCTTGCGGTTATTTGGTCTTAAGGAATTGACAGAGAGTGAATTGTTCATTGAGTTGGTCAAGGATATTGCAAATGAACTCAACATTGACATCCTATGTCACAAAATTTTGGTCAACGTTAGTTTCTTGACACAAGGGGATCGATGTAGCTTATTTTTGGCTCGTGGGCCTGAAGAGCAGCGTTACTTGGTTGCAAAATTGTTTGACGTCACAGCCGAATCAGGTAATTTTAAACTTTAGATAACAATTCGTCAAATACCCGATTGCTTCGTCCGCTTAAAATCGTAATTACTCAGACATGCTAAAACTTAATTTGAACTTCCAGTACGTCGTACGTCTTGTTCAAAAAATGCCTAAATAGCGTTTCTTTAGGCTTCACTAGAAACACGCGTTCTATATCGTCAGGGCATTTACCCACGATACCAGCTAACCATTTCCAACCTGTTAGAGACAGGAAGATAAATTATTGAATTCAGGGCGCGTAAACTGTAGCCTTTGGGTATATTTGGCCAAAAGTAAAAGCTAAACGAATTAAATTAATTGAGTTCTTGTGTTTTTAATTGGTGTAATGTATTATGTATCGGGTCGATACCACACAGCTCCGCCGACTTTGCTTTTTGTTAGGAAAACAAAAAAATTTGTACACAAGACAAGAACGGGCTGAGAAAAGAGCTGCTTTCACCATTTCGCAAACATTGCTCAATTCCAGTGTTCAATGAGGCCATTCTTTTGATCCCTGTTTTTTTTTCTTGTTTACTTACTCTGCCTATTCTGATTTAAATAGAAACGCTTAAGGACTATATTCAACAGAATGAGTAAATATTTATGTTTGTAGAAGTCGAAGAATCACTGAGTAGGGCACAAGCTGAAGAAATTCGAATTCCGTTTGGAGTGGGAATTGCAGGGCACGTGGCACAGCTCAAGGAAGTTGTCAACATTAAGGACGCCTACAAGGTAGGGCTCTACACTTATAAAAATGACTTTCATTTTTTTTTTTGGTTAATACCAAAAAGAAAATTGGTTTGTACCTTCCAGGATCCACGCTTCAGCAAAGAAGTGGACAATCGAACAGGCTACAAAACCTGTAGCATTTTGGCCTTACCCATTTTGCAATAACGAGGGTGATGTGATTGGAGTGGCTCAAGTAATCAACAAGAAATCAGGAGATCACGCTTTCACTTCTACTGATATTGAGGTAAACGAGCTAAACATTTTTGCTAGGTTATAAAAGTTGAAGAGTTCAATGTATCATCTCTGAGAACCGATGTCAAATGTTAAAATTGAGAACATTTCTCTTCGTTACGCTTCTCAAGAAGAATGCAATTTTAAAGTTTTGGATTGGTAACGTTAGACTTTTTTTGTATCGATCTGGTCTTAGGTATTCGAGCGATACTTGACCTTCTGTGGAATTGGAATTCAGAATGCTCAGCTTTTTGAAACTTCAGTAGCCGAGTATAGGAAAAACCAGGTATACTTTTCTAGTTTTTACAAGCTTTTTCTAAATTCAACTTGACCACTCGCTACATTACTTTATAGCTCCTCCTCAACTTGGCCCGCAGTATTTTTGAAGAACAGACTAGTCTAGAGCGTCTAGTTTCTAAAATTATGCGGGAAGCCCAAGAACTTCTCAAGTGCGAACGATCATTAGTCTATTTACGAGATGTCCCACTCTATGAGGCCGTAAGTTTCTGAACAAAAGTAGAAGAAAACTAGTAGTTTACCATAACTTTCCTCGAGTATCAAATCAAAATGAAAAGTAATGGCTCTCCCATTCAAAACTTGCCTTTCACTTCTCACACTTTTTCCTATACAGAGTCAAATTGAGAAAATATTGATGATGCCTTCGTCCTTGCCTGCCAAAGGAGACAGAAAGCCCCTCTGCAGGAGAGAGGTAAGACACGCAGATTTTTAAAGACTTTTTTCCTTTCTAAACTGTCACTTCACAACAATTTCTTCAACGTTTTTTTTGTCTAGAACAAAGCTTTTTTTTTCTTCTTCGATCAATCATTACTTGACGACTTGTAGTATAAAGCGAGGTGAAGTCAATCTTTTTCATTTCAATCAATTTCAATTTCAAGACAACCAACGTCGTCATGTAGTACATGTTACGCAAAAGATTAACGCACAATAGTCGTATGACGTTGGTAAAAGGTCACGTGCCACGAAATTAGAGTCGATCGGTTCTAGCTCCTAAGCGCTTCTAATTTTCAAAATGGAGCGTAGGTTCATAACCGTGACTTTTCTGCGGTTGCTGGTTAGTTGGGCCTGAGAGGGTTTGCCGTGAGTGTAGCTTTTTGAAGCAACAAGCGTCAATTGACAAGAAAATTAATTGAAACTAAGACTCAATGTTTTGGATTGCTAAGTTCAAATTGACGCCATATAATTCAATTCATTGTTCCAGAGCAAGACTGTGACAATGCGGGAAGTGCTCAGAGAAAAGGTATCTTGAATTTTCGCGCTTATTCAATTTGAACGCTCTCACCTTATCAGTTCTCCCTAGGGCATTCTCTTTGAGCTTGTATTTGAACTGATGTCCGAAGATTCAAGCCAGGAATTAAGACGTCCTTCTCCGTCTGAAATCCAGAATTC
>JABASK010000337.1:0-16420 GCA_019776465.1 Rambutanura hunanensis | reverse complement strand
AAGAAACACTGATTGTTTTGGATGAGCAGTTGAAAGAATTTGAAATGACACTAATTGATAAAAACGAGGAAATTGAACAACTTCGGTCAAAAATGTGAGAATTCAAAAAAAAAAAAAAAACAGAAAAAATACGCCTAAATTAAAATTTTAATGAATTTCAATATTACGTAATTCATTAATTTCAACAGGTCGCAACTTCAGTCAGAAAACGTTACTCTTCGTCAAGTGATAAAAGATTGTCAAACAGAAGTCAATGCTACTAAGAATCTCAAAGTTACAGTAGAGGACAAAATGAAGAAAGTAGAAGCTGCTTTTGAAAAAATTAAAACTGAAAAAGACAGTCGCGTCAATGACTTTCAATCTCAAATAGAACATATTGGTCACCACAAATCAAACTCTTGAAGATCAATTCGAAGGGATTATTTCACGTAATCAAGAACTAGAGGCTAACAATGAACATTTACGAAAATGTGTCGATGCCCTACGAACTGAATGCTCTGATCATCGTGACGAAAATGCAATCGTGGTCAATCAGTATATTCGAGAGAAGAATACTAACACGCAACATGAAACGGAAATAGAAAACGCGAAGGCGACCAATGTCGAACTTGTGACTAAGTAAGATAAAGATTCCAACTTAATTTTTTTTTTTATTTTTTAAAAATTTATTTTGTTGAAAATTAAGTTGCGTGTTCGACTGTCAAGTAGCTACTTTACTCTTATTAGCTGGAATTTGGTGATTCGATAGAACTCTATAAAAAAAAAACGAAAAATCGATTTAACGTGCACGTCCTGCAAAATTTGTATCCATCAATTACTCAATTTTCAATTAATTGTCACTGTGTTCCAGGATGGAGTCTATGCAAGAAGTAATGGCCGTACTGGAATTTGAAAAGAACGAAATTGACGTTCAGATGAAAACGATGCTGAAGCAACAAATCAAATTGATTGAATACTTGCGAAGTGAAAACGAAATATTGACATCCAAGAAAAAGAAGACATTCGTTGGACGAATTCTAGGACAAAAGGAAAAGGAGCAAGTGGTTCCAATGTCACCAAAAGTTAGACAAAAAAAAATCCAATTTTTTTAAAAACTTTGATTCTTTTCGATTGTTGTCACTGTCAACCTGTTTTTTTCATAGTCATCTGCCAAAGTCAAAGAAACCCCAAATTGTGTTCTTCGGGAACAAAATATCGTTCGATATTTGGAACTTGAAGCAGAAAAACTTCGACAGCAATTGAATTCCTGCAAGATACAAGAAAGTGAGAAGGAAAATTATTCAAAGGATACCGCTACCGGTGTCAGTACAGCAGTACCTCACAGCAATACAAAATCAACTGAAACTCAGTACGCTTCAAGTGCCATCGCAGCCTTCTTCAGATCATGGTGATTCTGACTTGGATTCGGCATTAGCTGCAATGGCCAACGCTGTTGATGGCGATGGGGATTGTGGGTCAATCGATTCTGACGATTTGTCTGGCTATGAACGTGACCTCTATTTTGCTGAACGTGAGAAACAGTTGCGTTACGCTGGTCGCGGGGCTGTTACCGAAACTGATACTGAAGATGGGTTCTAGAACGACTAAAATGAGTAATCGCTCGAAATGTATTACAATTAACTTTAAATCTTAGCAGTTACCAAAAAAACGAGTCTTTTCAACGTTATGTGTTCAACGCCCGAGTTTTCATTACTCGAACCAAACCCACCGAAACTGATAAGTTCATACTAATTAATTTTGAACAAATAGTAGTTAAACTTTTGTGGAACAAAGGTAAGTCCTTCATTTATTAAAATTTATAAGATTTGTTATACATTATTTTCACAATTTGTTCCTTTTGTTTGGGAACTCTGGACAAGTGCGAGATAAGGTCGAAAATTAACTCTTTTTAATAAACTTTGATACACGATGCATATTTATGTCGCAACGCGATGTGTAATTTTGTGATAGGTTGCGAAAGCTTAGAATTTGACCTTGAGATGATCTGGTTGTGCGCTGACTTCGGGACGAGTTAATGAACTTGGGTTTTTTCAATTTGAGGAGCTCAAGTTTTTTCCTAACTAAGAAGCAGACAGTCGACAGAAGTAACTTCAGTGTTTACGAACAAAGCGGTTAGTTGTTAATTCGTTACCGATTTCAGAAGAATGGTTTCCTATACGATTGATCAGATCAATGAAATGAATTCAGACGAATTCATCGCTGTGTTGGGGAATACGATTGAACATTGTAGTGTTCTTGCGGCCTCGCTTTGGTAGTCAACGCCCTTTCACGGATGTCAACCATCTGGATACTGCCCTTTGTAAACTAATTGATGATCTTCCGTTGCTAGTTCACGAAGGAATTCTACGATCACATCCAGGTACTTAAATAGTAGTTACTAATGACGTTAAAGTTAAAATTTTCGTTAAAAAGTTAACAACGAAATTCTTTATATACTAGATTTGGCTGGAAAATTAGCAGAACAAGGTAAACTAACATCCGAGTCAACCAGTGAACAAGCATCGGCTGGGTTAGGAACGTTGACTTGTGAAGAACACTTGACCTTGAAGAAGAACAATGACGCGTACAAGGTCAAATTTGGATTTCCATTTGTCATTTGTGCACGTGACAACAAGAAGGATGCTATTTTACAAGGAATTTTCAACTCGATTAAATAATTCGAGTGAAGTTGAGCTTCGGAAAGGAATTGAAGAAGTGAAGAAAATTAGTTTCTATCGGCTACAAGCTATTATTGGATCTAAAAACTGAACGTGGTTGGCCCAACTTACTTTTGAAAGGTTATTGAACTCCGCATCAACTGGGTAACTGTTGTCAATTCATATAAAAAGCAGCACTCAACAATAAATACCGTACATGAAATTATATTTTTTTTCAAAAATAGGAGTAGTAAGTCTTTTGTAGATTTTTAGATTCCGTTAGAAGTCATTGTAGTTCTGGTTGTGGTTGTCGTTTTGGATTGCCTGTTGATTGTCGACGTTTCAGTTCAGTCTTGGCTTGTTTTTTGGCCAACGCTCCAGCTTTCTCCCAATTTTTTTTAACTTCAGCATAAGATGCTGGAGGAGGTTTGCCAACACTTATGGCTTTTTTGATTCGTTCAAGGCGAGTTTCGACACGTTTAATTTTCGACCGTCGCATTTCATCTTGTTTGTGAAGACTTGCGGCTACGTCACCATGCTGTCGACGAGTTTCCTCACGAAGTTGGTCACGATTTATCATGCCTTGATGACGAGCTATCTTTTCATCTGTAGTTAATGGAGTCTTACTCTCGATGTCTTTAATCTTTTGAAAAATGGCGGCGCGCATTTCGTTTTTTTCCCGTTTTGACTTTTCAACTTGTTCAGTGTACTTTTCTGCAGCAGATATGATACTCTTATCCCGATGAGCAAGACGTTTGTACTGTTTTAACCAAGGCATGACCGTTTTCAAGGTCATCCACGGGTCAGGTCTAGGGTTTCGTTCTTCATTCCGGTAATAGATTTCAACCAAATCACTCGATTCTTGACTGAGTGTAATGCGAAACTTTCGCGCAAGAATAGGGAGTGACCACTCGTGAATCTGGACGACATGTTCTCTCTACTGGTGTTTCTTGTAAGTCGGCCAAATGGACATGGGGTAAAGTGTTGAGGAATCCGGATAGGATGAAGAGGACGGCGAAGAAAGTGCCAATTTTGAATACTTCGAAGAAGACGAGCCACGACGACGAAACCGAGCAAAATGAAGAAACAAAAGGCATCATATGGATCTCCGCAGTAGTCCGTAATCCACCGGGTAGTCCACTGACCAGGAGTTTCCTTGGGGCCACGACCTTGACGAAAGGCTTCATAAGGTGAGATCATAAATCTCCGGAACATGTTGTCGGACTTGTTGTTTATCAAGTCTCGATCAGCAAGTGTCTGCCGAATTTTTTGTAATTTTTGTCGTAAGAGCGGTCGACTCATGATTTGTACTATAAGAAAGATTATCAAGGTAAATCAAAGTAAAGATAGAGGAAAAGTTCACGCAGAGGTTCAGTAACCTTTACCTTCGGCATCATTTACCCAGTCGAACGGTACGTCATGATAATATCTCCGTTCGTAGCGATAGCGACCTGGGATGGATACCAAGTCCCCGACTTTAGGTTGTTGAGCGTTTTATAACTCGACCCAGGTCAAAGGTCAGTAACGAAAAAAGTAGAGTATGCCAAATCATTTTTATACTTTTGACGTTTTAAAATATTGCGGGTTCTGATTGTTGCTTGTGTGCTTATTCGGAGTACGCAGTTGCAGCATTATTAGGCTTTTGTCGTACAAAATTCGTTTCTTGTTATAACATCCTAGTTTAATTGGTTGCCGTTCGCAAACTTCTGACTTTTTAAAATTATTCGGTTCCATCACATATTAAAAAAAATTATTGACTCGTCACGTTATGACATGACACACTCAAGAAGCTGACCGCGTGACTTCCTTGCCAATAAACTATGGAAAGTCGTCAGGTCGCCTAAAAAGACTGGAATTTTTTTTGTAAAAAGTTGTATCCGAATTTTTTTCCATATGCTTTCGTTGAATGTTTTTTTCTCTCGAAAAACATTTTTCGGAAAATTGTTGACACTTTTCACCGTGGTGAGCATTACGGCAGTAATTAATTGGGGTTAAGCATTTGAGAATTTGTTCAATAACCTCACAGCATTGTTCAAGAAAAATAAGTTTCTTTTAGTTGATTAAAGTAATTTTACCAAACTACGGTGTACCGTTTACATGCCTCTCGAGTCTTAAAGTTTGCGAGAGGGCATTTAGCGCACTAGCGCACCGCATTTAGCACACCAGTGCACCGCTACTAATGCAAAGCTCTTGGAGCACTGCTACTGACCAACGTTGTATCATCCAAATCAATAAAAATCTTTCCGGAAAAATTTTGGAAATAAAAATTTTGGAAAAAAATATTTAAAAAAAAAAATTTGAAAAAGATTTTTGGAAAAAAATTTTTTTTTTGATACCAACTTCGTATTATCCAAATTTCCAATCAAAAATTTTGGAAAAAAAATTTTTTTTTAATTCTTTTTTTTAAATGCGCTGCAAGTGTGCGCTGAATCCGATGTGCTGGTGCGCTAAATACCCTCTCGCTTCAAGTTTGAGTGTCCAAATTCTAGACACGTAAAAGGTTTGATTTTGAGCAAGGTAAACACTGACACGTGTTTTGTTTTAGTATCAGGTGATTTTTTACAGTTTTCAGAAGAATTCTAGATTTTGTCATTTCCATTGTTGTTATTTCCAGATATACACGTTTTATGATGACAACTCGATCCCTTCTAAGAATAATACTTCCAGCAGTTAGACGATGGAGTAAGACCTTCTCAACGTCAACATCATCGGTAACTTCGACAAAGATTACAGTTAGTGAATTCAAAATTCCATTTGGGGATGGAAATTATATTGCCGGTAAGTCGGTAACTAACGTTGTTAGAATTAATTACTTGAGGATAAGGAGGGTAACCTGTATATCTATGATGTGAATTTCGATATTAAGTTTATTTGTGCTGAATGGAAGGCAAACTTTGGAAAGGAAATGACGAATCGACTTCCCGAGGCGTGAAAATTGATCCTATTATTTGTTTACACGGATGGCTGGATAACGCTTGTTCATTTGATCCTCTTCTACCGTTAATCATTAAGCCGAACATGACAGCCATTGCGATAGATTTTCCAGGACACGGATTGTCCTCACACTATAACTGTACTTCCTACGACCTTCTCGACGCATGTAAGAAAGATGTTCATCAACTATTTTCTGTATTAGTCTCATATAAATAACTACTAACCATAAGTATCGTCTAATTGCTTATGTCAACAGCCGCAATTATTCATCGCGCCTTTCGACATTTTGGGTACGAAAAAGCCATTTTAATGGGGCATTCCATGGGATCCGTGTTAAGTTTCGTATTTGTAGGTGCCTTTCCAGAGTAAGTCAGTAATTATAATCATTTACACCGACGTATGATGAATTTTAACATTAAATTTTAAGAATGGTGTCTGGATATATTGCAATTGACAACGTTCGACCGATACCTCGTGGCCCTGTAAATACCGTGCGGAACTTTACCCGCAAGTTGTTCGAAGTAGAATCAAAGTTGGCTCTAAAATTACCACCGCCAGCATACACCTACGAGGAAATTATTGAGCGTTCCTATGTCGGACGGGGAAAAAGTATTACACGTGATGGTTGTAAAATTCTACTAAATCGTGGTGCTACTCAGAGACCTGATGGAAAGTATAGTTTCACTCATGACCTTCGTGTAACTGTACCAACGGCTGCAGGACGTTTCACTGTTGAGCAATCACAAGTAATTGCATCTGCTATCAAGTGCAAAGTATGTATTATCAAGGGAGATCCAGGAATGGATTACGAACCACGAGAAGAGTTTCTCAAAGTAGTTGAAGAAATTCGTAAAAGTTCTAAAGAAAAAGTAGAATTTCATTTAGTTCCAGGTACTCATCACTTACACCTCAATACTCCTGAATTAGTGGCTCCAATTATTAGTAATTTCTTGTCGTCATAAGTACAAAACGTGGAGGTGCCGTCCACTGACGCTATAGAAGTGTTTACAAAGTATACTAGGTAGATTCTTATTTTAACAATTTGTTGACCAATGTAATCGCTCATCAAGTAACTTGAGAGCTAGTAAGTAGTTTTTAGGAAATAATTTGACTTCTGCTGTTAAGTTAACAGCAGAAATTACTCTAGTTTTTTCTTGAATGCTTAAGTTGAAGACGATTCTTATGGGGGGAGATCGAAGCCTTTTCAAGTCGATTTTTTCTACATGCTTAGGAATAAAAAATATATACCATAGTATAGTCAAATTGACTTGCTAGAAATGCTAATACCCAAAATTGCATGCAGAAAATCTTAATCGTAAAATTTTTAACTAGGAATGGACGTGTTGAGAAATGCTAATGTGCGAAATTGCATGTAGAAAATCCTAATCTTAAAATTCCTTATTAGAAATTCACTTGTCGAAAAATGCTGAAGCTGCAAATTGCATGCAGAAAATTTTAACCACCAACTTCCTAACTAGAAATTGAGTAGCTGAGAAATGCTCAGGTGCGTAAAATCGACTTGTCGAGAATTAATAATTTATTTTTGGACATTAGGAATCCTTCTCTTCTCCTTCCATAGATGGAACCTGAATGAAAATGTACCATACTGATGACAAATGTACCATTTTAGTTTGGCTCCAAACTTCCTTTGTCACTCAACTCTGTCTTAGTGGTCAGAATACAACATTCATTAGCATTACTTAAGTTTGTTAGTTAATACACTCGACTGTAGAAATATTGGCTGTGAAAAACTAATAAAATAGTATGACCCAGAATCGAGAGACAGTGAGTCAACTACTAAACGAACTGGCTAATTTAATAGGCGTAACCTCTCCTATTCCAACATCACTCCAAACAGTGGATCACGGCGTCATGAAAGTACTTCGCTTTCAGAACAACCAGGAGCATCAACTATTTAATCCAACCGATTCTCACTACCAGCGAGGGCTAAACAGGGTAAAATAATAGCCCCCTTCAAACCTAACCCCTCCTTGCTTTTTCGGGCTAAAATCCGTCGGTCCTGAGTAGAAGCTGATTAGTCGAGTCGGCCGAACAGTAAGTATTCTTCCATCGTTCCTGATGCCTAGACCATTTCCAAAGTTTCATCCCCACTTGCTTTCCATTATCCTTGTTGCAAATGTATACAAAAATCTTAATTTTCTAGTTTCGTAGTCCATTATGAAACAGATGATCGCCGTTCGAAGGTTTTAACAGCTCACTGAATTAAAAATGAAGAAAAAAGAGACAACCAGCGTTCTGATGCTCGTAGGTCCGCACCACCTGGTATTGCGCATGTCATGAACTCACTGAATAAGAGAAAAACGAGATAACCAGCGTTCTGATGCTCGTAGGTCCGCACTACTTGGCATTGCGCATGTCATGAACTCACTGAATAAGAGAAAAACGAGACAACCCGCGTTCTAATGCTTATCGGTCCGCACTACTTGGCATTGCGCATGTCATGATACAATATATGGGCAGATTAAGTAAAAATAAGTAGCAGTAATGTTACTTATTAACTATTTACTAAAATTGCGTTACTTAACTCGTTAACATAGTAATTGAATAATTAAAATAAGTTAATTAGTCACCTAATTATTTACATATTACTACAAGCAAGCGTTTCGGTCTTCCATAGCCATCGTAAGAAAATGGGCACGTCTCGACGCTTGCAAGCCACCAAGTTTAGGTGCTGGTGACACCACCAAGTCTAGGTGCTGGTGACACCATCTGGAATTAAAATAAAACTTTTAATACTTAAACTTGAATTTGAACCTTGGTTGTAGTTTCTTCCTCGTTTTGTTTTAATCTTCATTCATTGGTTCACTGGGATGTTGTCTTGTGCCCATAGAGAACTGTCTTACCTTGTATCTATTTCTTCGCTTCATCTTCTTTTCGAATAGGTTCTCATTCATTTTTCGAATGCGTAGGAAGCTGCGAATTCGCAAAAAGCGAAAAATAATTTTGTGGTGTACTTCAGGGTAATTAATTTGAATTAGGTTAGTAAGATTTTTTAAAATTCTGCACCCTCTTTTGATTCTAAGCTTCCAGCAATGTTTCGGTTTGTGGAACTCCTTGAAATAGATTTCCCATTCTTGCATGTAAGATGTGAAAAGGCTTGAAGGAATTGTCAAATTTCCAAGACTAATTTGGCTACACCATGATTGGTACCATCTACTGACTCACGCTTGCTAAGAACCGGAGTCTTTAACCTTGTAGGAAGATTTATGGCACATGCTACCATTCATTGTGGAATCGGATTTTTGTGATTAAGTGAGGGCGTGGCTGAATACCTCATTGCGGAAGAAACTGACACTGATACACCACTTAAAGTATTTAACTTACTTAAAGTAGTACTCGGAACGTTCCTGACAACTATATCAGGGAGAAGCTTGAGCATGTAATTAGACAATAGTGTTATTAGTAGTAGTAAGTTAGTTTATAAATTATAACTTTATTGTAGATTGAAAGCTTAAAGAATGGAGTCATTCTGTCAGACACTTAATTGACTGAAATTAAATCTGTAGCTGTTTCGTTTGACTATAACAAGAAAGTTTGATCAGAGAATGCAAATGATGCATACGAGCAAATGTTATACCAATGTGTTGTCGATCGTCGGATTCGGCAATTGGATTCTATAAAGGTTGCTTTGAAATCCGTAGGACTTTTGGAATTCTTCAAAGACAAACCCTACTTAATACCCGGTGTCTTCCCAAGAAGCGACGCTGTGGAGTATCCACCACACGTGGTTGTTCAAAAAGTGCAATGTGACGGTAGTCCTGAGATCCTATCGGTCAGCACAGGATTTATCGAGTCATTGGCACATGGCTAGGTCTACACACTACAAGCTACACAAAATAAAACAGTACATGCTCTGCCTCCATCAGGGTGTTGATTTTTGACTCTATCCATGGTCGAGGAAACGACCTCTGCATTGAGAAATGACAAAATTAGAAGTTAACAAAACAACATATACAATGTACAAATACGTATTTAACTGAAACTGAATTACTAAATTTAAAGTGAAAGAAAATATACCGGAAGTGGGTGTTCTTGTCGTGATGCCTTGTTTTCTTTCCATTTTCGTTAATACTCAGCTGGCCTGGGATTTCCCTTTTTAAATTTGTCCTGAAGTATTTTTTTTTGTTTAGGATCGCGCGATCCGTCGGTACGTCTTCGGTGCAATCCCGACGATTATGACCTTTCTGTCTATAGTTCCAGCACCCATTCGAATCACCCGTTGTCTAGGAAAACAATATAATTACAATTTCAAGTTAACTTGCGAGTGTAGGTAGAGGAACGAAGTTGTGTCAAACATGAGTTAACTAATGAGGTAAACCGTATTTTTTTAAATTTTAAGGACGAGTTTAGATGGCTGTGTATGACACAGTATAAAAAAACCGGGTTGATGAAAACTTGAGACTAGATCATTGCCATCGCCAAGTAAGCTTCGGGTAACCCTGCGTAAAAACGCCTCATTAAAATTTGCATCAACTTTCACCTATCAAAGAAAGGTAAAAATAACTTGGTCCAGCAATAACAGCGCTTCCACAAAGATATCGTATCCCAGTTGCTCGGACACTCTTCTATGATCAAAATTGGAAAGCCTGTTCAATTCGGCTTTGCTAGGGGAATTCGGTGGACTTAATGGAGATACAATTGAATCTTGTTCGTCAGCCATGTACTGTACATCCTCAATAATTTGACACCGATAATCGTCTAGTACATCCTTGGTGACAAATAAAGAGTTAACAAACTTTAGTTTTGAATCCAAAGAGCTATAGCGTGGTACTGGCGCGAAAGTACTGTTAAGAAATAGACAAAGCGAGTTTGGAGCAAAACTAAAATGGTACATTTGTCATCAGTATGGTACATTTTCAGGTTCCATATATGCAAGGAGAAGAGAAGGATTCCTAATGTCCAAAAATGCAATTATAAATTCTCGACAAGTCGATTTTACGCACATCAGCATTTCTCAGCAACTCAAATTCTGCTTAGGAAGTTGGTGGATAAAATTTTCTGCATGCAATTTACCGCCTCAGCATTTTTCGACAATTGAATTTCTAATAAGGAATTTTAAGATTAGGATTTTCTGAATGCAATTTTGGGTATTAGCATTTCTAAAAAGTCAATTTGACTTGTATATTTTTATTCCTAACATGTAGAAAAATCGACTTGAAAAGCCTTCGATCTCCCCCCATAGATTTTGACGGTACAACAAGTTAAGTTAATAAGTTAAGTTACCAACAAACAACTTACACGTAGTAGTTAGTACATTATTATTGTTTTTCAATTGTTCGAAGAGTTAAGGAATTTCTTGGAATAACTTTACTTGCAAGTCGGATTGTGCATTTTCCGTAGTTTTGAGAAACAATAAAGTAACTTAGCAGTTGATACACAGATTGTATTTGAACGTTGACCTGGAAATGCGACTCGAAGGGTAATATCATATCCCTCCGACTGAATGCAATCCAGTCCGTTGATGGAGGAATGCCTTCCGAAAACGAAGATACATCCCTGCCCTGCGCAGCGCAGCGCGGAGGGTTCTTCAGGGTTTTCTATTTTCTACATTTTTCTGATAAAGCACGGCACGCACGGTGGGGACGAAGGTTGTGGACGATGAAGCACAAGACGTTTGGTGGTTGGAATGGAACTTGGAATTGGAAAACCCGATAGCTAAACGTAAAAAAATACGTAAACCGCAACTAATCACTCGAGTTTTTCGTTCGCATGTTTTGGTATGGTTACATGGGGTAACTGCCCCTAAAAGTTAAAAGTTGGTACTTGAAGAACATTACCAACATTAGTTTCTTTGCATTCAGTAAGCAAACTTTTTGTTTATTACAAGGTCGTGCCAATAATAATGTTGGTAAGTCGATATATTTCCAGAATAAAATTTCATACAGTTAAACAATGGAGTTTACAGTCACTCTCAACGTTAACCTCACCGTCGCTAGTAACCTTGACCCAGTTTTCAGTTAGTGAAGTCAAGATTCCATTTGGAAAGGGAAATCATATTGCAGGTAGGTGACCTTTGATCTTGGCCGTGAAAGTGGTAATGTCAGAAATTGTTACAATGATGAACACCCAAATAACATACAGTGACAATGAAAGACAAGTGGACAATAATGCGAAAGGCTGGCCAATAACGACAAGCGATAACGAATGTTTATGACGAATTACGAATGTTGACTAAAAATTTAGTTGTCGCCATTCTGCGAATAGAATCGTGACGTGACCTAACGTTTACACATTAGTACTAATTGACACTGTGTTAAAGGTAAACTTTGGGCAGGGGTTGATGACCCGGCTACTCGGGAGCAAAGAATTGATCCTATCATCTGTCTACACGGACGGTTGGATAACGCTTGTTCATTTGATACTCTTCTACCGTTAATCATTAAGCCAAACATGATAGCCGTAGCAATAGATTTTCCAGGTCATGGATTTTCGTCACACCTTAATTCTTCTCAATATGGAGCTTTTGACGCTAGTGGGTACAATAAATATTATTATTTACTATTGTTAGTTAGTTAAAGTTGGTTAATTCAAAATCTAAAGTTTTGCTATATTTCTAGCTATGAGTATTCACAGAGTTATTCGGCATTTCGGATTCGACAAGGCCATTTTGTTGGGACATTCCATGGGATCCGTGATGAGTTTCTTATGCGCAGGTGCCTTTCCAGAGTAAGTAAGCAGTGTACATCGGGCGGTCGGGTATGACTTGTCAACATACTTGGTTGATTTTTAGAATGGTTTCTGGATATATTGGAATTGATAATGTTCGACCAATCCCGCGTGACCTCGTAGACACCTTCCGTAAACATACTCAGATGTTACTAGAAGTCGAATCTAAGCTAGCTCGGAAGTTACCACCACCAGCTTACACTTACGAAGAAATCCTTGAGCGTTCGTATTTCGGACGAGGTCAAANCACTTACGAAGAAATCCTTGAGCGTTCGTATTTCGGACGAGGTCAAACTATTAGCCGTGACGCTTGTAAAGTTCTACTAAATCGTGGTGCTATTCAGAGACCTGATGGAAAGTATAGTTTCACCCATGACCTTCGCGTTACAGTACCAACAGCTGCAGCTGTTGGGCGTTTTAGTCCCGAGCAGTCACATTTGATTGCGTCTGCTATCAAGTGTAAAGTATGCATTATCAAAGGAGAACCCGGAAATGACTATGAGCCACGAGAAGAATTTCTTAAAGTTGTTGAAGATATTCGTCAAAGTTCTAAAGAAAAAGTCGAATTTCATTTAGTTCCAGGAAATCATCACCTTCACCTTGACACTCCAGAAGTTGTCGCGCCAATTATAACCAATTTCTTGTCATGTTAAAGGCGACAAGCTGAAGTGTAGTTCAAGGTAGAGAATCTCCAGGAAAACGCTTTCCAATACATTTTAAGAAAAACGTGATAAATTGAATTGCTTTATCAATCAAGTTAATCGTTATGAAAATGATGCATTAAAGGAAAAGACTTCTAAAATGGTCGCTGCTGTTTTCTCCTCAACTCTTTTTTAAAGGGTTGTATAATTTAGGGTCAAAAGGTCAAACGGAAAAGAGATTAGCTGACTTCTTTCTCTAATATTTTTCTAATATCAACTGCGTGTTTAGGACAACCGCACCGCAAAACGACGAGACATACTTTGCGGGCCTTTTAAACCGCACATTGTGGTTGTTTCCGTAAATACCCAGAAGCACGAGCGATGTAGGTAACGAAAACGATATTGTTTTATGTTTAACTAGCTAAATTACAGATTTGTTTGTGGTTCCATAAATCATTATTATAAAATTAGCCTAGAATTTGCAGTTGTTACGCGGCTACATTTTTAGTCTTGTCTAAAATTCTAAAAGTTTAAAATCGCTATCATGGTTTTGGGCTGGAAGACAGCTAGTGGCGACGGGTTTGAAAAAGATGGTGTCATCGGCGGGAGAGAATCGAATGGCGAATCTTGTTACGTCATTCGTGCAACGCACGAGAATGAAATAATTCTAGGGAAATTAACGCCGTCGCATCAAAAAGCCTATATTGCTTATTGTCGCAAAGAAGTTGCTTAGAACATGTACGACGTAAGTTCAAAAGACGGTTCCATTTTGAACAGTTTGTTACTAAAAATATGCAACGAATTGAACTTGAAATTGTCAAAATTTGGTTGTGGCACAGGTACTTGTTTGTAGCCCAGGGCTGCACGTTGACTTGGGAAAGGTCACGTCCCACCGACTGACTGCCATCATAGGCGGGAAAACTTCTAACAACGAAAAACTTTATAATTGGTCGAACTGAGCACGAAGGAGGTCTTGTCATTGGAAAAATTCATCCGACTCTTGGTGTCCTCTACTTTCCGTATGGTGGTAACGAGATGTCAACTTAAGAAGTATGAAGTTTTGGTAGAATCTGTAGTCGTGTAGCTGAAAACTGGTGACATTATTGGAATCTTAAGTTACTTTGGGTAACAGTACACAGGCAGAGTAACGAGACGAGTTTACTTATTAAATAAAAGTATGACTTTCTTTTGTAACGATATTCTATTTGTTTTAAAAAAAAAAGTCTAAAATTTTTAATCCGTTGTCGGTTGTTTCATAAAAAGGTCAGATGTTATAAATCCTGTGAAATGGCCCATCATTTCGTGAATATTTCCACGTTTTTGTTGTCCAGCAGTTGCAACGATGAAGTCGCGGACAGCTGCGACTTTTGTATAGAATCCTACAAAGAAAAAAATTACCTAAGTGAAAGCTTATGATTTTTGGAGTATTCTTGATTTTAATTACCCGGGAGTTTTGTCCCACATCCGAATCCTGCCTGAACTATTCCGCATAAGTAATTAAGCTGGTTCTTGTCCACACAAACAAGCGGACCTGTTTGTAGTACGTTAGTGATACAAACTAATAGAAACCTTTCTTGTCTAAATATCTAAAGGTTTTACCTCCAGAATCGCCCTGCAAAGGTCAAAAGTTAAACGCTCAGCATGCGAACCTTCGTAAATGAAAATGTGCTAACCTGACAGGTATCTCGTCCGATTCCTGACCCAGCGCAAAGAATTCTGAAAATGGCGTCGAGAACTTACTTTTTCTTGGAATCAAATTTTGTTTAAAAAATACACAGTTAGTTTGCTTAAAATGTTTAAAAATTTAAGGAAATTTTCCATTGGTTAAATGAAAGCAGTTAATCGAAAATAGGTTAGGTTATTTGTAAACAAATACCTCGGGTGTTGCGCATGTCCAACGGCTGTAACCCTTGTGCCTAGTGATACAAGTTGGCTTGTCAATGATAATGAGGTCAACTAGAAGAAGTCGGGAGGGATAACCATGCGGATACTCCGGTTCATTGATGTCATGTTTCAATGCGTAGCCAAATCCTGCTGAACGTGCTACACCTACAAAATGGAAACAGCTTGGGCAAAGTTACTAGGGTTAGGGTAACTAATTACCGTATTTTATTGGCTCATACCAGTAGGCTCCTCCCCTTCATCAGCGATGCGAATGGAATAAATAGTAAGACTGAACGACAGGGGCGTGGCGAGTTTGAGAATTGCCACGTCATTGTAGCCAGGGTAGAGCTGCAACAAACATAATTAGGTCAAGTTCTTTAATTAGTCTTTCTTAGGTTATGAAATGTTACGCTAGGGTTATGCTACTGTTAACATTCTTGGTACCCGATAACCTGGAAATAACGTAATTGAGATCACGTCCCGCCGTTGCTCCATCCGAGTGTTCTTTTTCAAATTGTATTTTCCTGCTACGATATAAATTTCATTGGCAGCAACTAATCTATTGGAACTACCGTGAAAAAAACACTAAAAAATTGTTTTTTGTTAAAACCGGAATTGTCTATTTTTTTTAAGAAAAAAAAAACGTTTCCTACGTGAGCAGCAGTTACAATTGAAAGTTCATTGTAAATTGACCCTCCGCAAAAATGTGATTCGTCACTTTTCGTTTGAATCGAAACTAAAAACGGAACTTCGATTGTGCCCGCGTCTCTTCCTCCAACAATTCGACCAATAGGACGACTCGAACCTTTCTGCCAATTTACAACTTTTGATTCTAGAAGAAAGAGAGGTTAAGGGTCAAGACGTTCATGAAACTAACAATAAAATACAGATTGTACAAACCTTCCAGCTCATCGTCACTGTATGAGTCGGGCTCTATTTTACAGTTACCTACTGATGCACTACTAAGAAAAATAAAGAACGACCAACCGGTCAGCTTGTGACCTTTGACACTAGAAAATAACATTGGTAGCTGAAAACTATATGGTACTCAAAAAAGTGTCCTAATTGTCAATGCGGAACTTAACAGTGGAAAGTAGATTCAATCTGTTTTATTTTGATGAGGTTTACGATTAATTGTAATGATGATTAATGACTTAATTAAAAAAAATCGTTTTTGATGAAACCGTCCTGGTCACTTTCTTGAAATAGATGCTTCACTCTGCTTTAAGGCTGTGACCTTTCGACCTTGTTGCTCCCCACCTGTGATAAAAAAAATGTGAGAAACCTACATTTCCCGATCAATTATTGCGGTGGATAATGTTTCAATGACCTAACCTTTGACCTCCTCCTGATTCCTGTAGGTTTGACACAGATTATTCAGTTCAAACATTCCGACAATTCTGTTGCTCATCTCCGATTCGGTGCGTAGTTTGGTATTCATCATTTTTAAAGCTTCGTTCTCAGCTTTGAGCTGAATCATGTCAAAGGTCACTCGTGGAGGAAGGGGCGATCCCGCCTGTGTTCTTTCAACTTTTAGAGTCTCAAGGGATTTGACCTTTGACCTTAATTCACCTTCGATCTGCTCTTGCTTTCCTATCATGTCTTGAAGAATATTGACTTGAGACTTTAAATTTTCTA
>JABASK010000336.1:0-16439 GCA_019776465.1 Rambutanura hunanensis | reverse complement strand
CTCAAGGTCAATTTATCAAAAACAAACATAGTAAATTTCCAGAGACATGGTCGTCCACCTAAAACGAAGTTTTACTACCAAGGCCAACCCATCCCGGTTGTCAAGGAGCATACGTACCTAGGTGAGTTAGTAGATAATGGCAACTAAAAATCAAGTGGTTTAACCGGTTTTGACTCGAGGTGGAGTCTGACAGCCTCTGGTGGAGCAGAGGAGTGTCAGGCTCCTCCTCTGGTGGCTCAAGGCCAACTCTATCTTGTTTTCACCGTGACTCAAGGTCACGGTGAGCTTTTGACAATTTCTCTTGGTAAATTTTGGTTAATTTCATTTTTTTTCTCAATTCTTATTTAACGAGGGTCTGCTTTAATCCAAAGCATCAAGCATTCACTTATTCCCGTGAGTATTTGGTTTAAACTTGAATTTGAATAAAATTAAACAGGTTCTGGGCATTGGATTCGTAGAGTAGAGTGTTTTATTATCATGAAATGCACATGTATTTTTTGCATATCAGGGACGAGTTTGAAGGAATGTCATTAGTCAAGTTTGTCGATAAAGCCAACTTAGTTTCCTAACCGTGTACACTCTGCAACGTTCATATTTTAGTTTGACTTATGTCACAGAGGTTACAGGTGTGTTTCTGGAAGTCGAAAGGAAATACTTTACTTACAAGGTAGTTGGACAACAGTTCGAAATCGATCGTGAAATCGATTGCCTCGACCGCATTCAGAATATCGAAATTTTTGGCAAATTGAATTAGCATCTCTTCGACCTTTTATATTTTTTCTTTTAGTTGCTATAATTTAACTTAACCACATAAAATCAGCCTCGAAGTATAAGGACTAAGCATGATTGACATATAAGAACAGATTTATTTTATTTTATTTCCTCAGATATTTTAGTATTGCGACTGAAACTGATTGAAAAATTGACCTACAGTTAGGGCTATACAATATACCTGAGCGTAGGAACTTCAAAAGGAATGTTTCAGTTTAAACGTATAGTAGTATTACGTATAAAGCAATTTCGAAAGTGGCACCAGTAACAGAACCAGTGATGGCACACAATTGAATTGCCCCACTTCCTCCGTAGATGTAATAGGAACAGAAATTTCGAATACAGGAAAGGCATGCCCAGGTGAAGTTGCAGTACACTTTTATCAAAAAATAATTTCTTAATTCCTAATTTGATCTGAAGTTTTAGTCTAAGTTTAACATGATGAATTTGATTGATGAAATACCTACCCATTTTGATTCCGTATAAAAAGAAAGATCACGGCTCCACGACCTTTACGTATGTACCTCGATCTGCCTCGCCCAAAAACAAACTTTGATGTGACAATGGAAGTGAATCATCGGAGTACAAAGGAGATTTGTTTAGTATATCTGAATTTAATTGATCATTCTGAGTATTGAATAACAAGAGTAAAGCACGTCCGTTCTAAAACTATTCTTTGACACTACCAGCCTTACTAAAGCCCCTGCCAAGATCCCACCCTGTTAAATTCTTAAACTTTACATTTTTAAAACAGTCAAAAAAAATTAACTATGCTTCCCCTGTTAGTTACATATCCTAGAATCTCCGAATGGATATGACAAGTCGTTGGAGACAAAAACACGTCCTGAATTTACCCCTCCAATGCCAATTCTCGAAGTGTCGATTACAAGTACACCTTCGTGCGTCAGTTTTGTCTTTTTAATGTTTATTCTTTTGGAAGCGATTCTTTCATTCACGGCTTTTTTAAAATCAGAGTGTCTGAGGCAAATTGCATCAGTACTGGGAATTCCTCCGGCTTTAATAATTGTACATGGCGTACCTTTAGTATCAAGTAATATGGAATACTGGGCTATGCCAGTAGAGTAGAATTCTAAAATATTATCCGCTTGTATTTTGAGTAAACCAGGAACGCGTGACTTACTTGTGTCATAGAGGTAGTGACCTGGAGGAAGATTCGAGTAATCAAAAATAATTTCCAATTTTTTCATGCGACTCAAGTACTCATTTCGACTTAGCTTGACTTCTGCAATTAAGGAGTCTGTATGAGTGTACACATGGGATATGTTTGGTCCGAACGTTGGTTTCAAATAATCATACCAAAGTTCGCCGGAGTGGCACGACGTGACCTTGGCCCCGTGTCGTATCATCCATTGCAAAAACCTCCAGTAAGAAACCTGTGAATGTTTTTTAAGCAAGGAGAGCAACACCTTTTCGCTTTCGATATAGTGATGCCCTGTCACACTGTTTCGTTCACGCTGAAATAGTGACAACTCTTCCGCTTTAACCACTCGTCTTTCTGGGGGGAATGGAAAATCGCTTATGTGTTCTTCTTGACTGCTTCTGACTCGTAGTCCAGATCAACACAGAAAATGTATCCCCATTCATTTTCTGTGTCTATCTCCAAAAAATCAAATCCTGAAAGTTCTGATTCCGTCATCATCTGAATGTCTTTATGCGGAAGAGGTCCAAACAAACAGTTGCTATATGACATGGAAATGTCAGCATAAAGCAACTCATTATCTGGACGACTGGAGTCGTAGCTCGAGCTTGCGGTTGAATTTGCAAGCGCTTTTAGTTTACTAGTTTGCATTAAACCACCAAAAATGCCCTTTGCAATTAACTGTTCTACCCGTGTATCTTTAACAATTTCCAACTCAACCTTTTCCCAAAGAAGCGCTGCCTCTTTTGCAAAAGACGAGATGCTCCAGAATGCTGCAGCGTCTAACTTATAATTACGAAACAGGCATGCCCTTAATTCTTCAAAGACGTCGACTAATAGTGACGTCTCTGCGTTGCAAACATGGCGCATTACGTCAATGCCTGGAATCTTGGCTCGGAAAAGTGGAAACTCTTCGTGATTATCTAAAAATTCCAGTGGAAAGGAGCTTCTTTCTAAAAATTCCTCCCTTGAACTAAATGAAGGGAACTTGCCCTGAACGACATAATGTGAGGGATCAGCTGTGTTGCCAAACATTTGTTTAAAGCACTTAAATTCTAAATTCGATTTTTTTGCTTCCGCTACGAGCGTGTCAAGAGTGGAGCCATCCTTAAAATTGCCAACGTTCACAAGTTTAAAACTGTAATAAAGCTCAAATTTACTACCTGATTCGACGCCTTTGAATTCCAACCCTATGTATTGTCCAGATCTTTTTCGGATAGGAACAATTGTATGATTTTCTAGTCCATGACACATTAAAAGGTTTTTAAATTCATCACTAGATATCAGGGCGAACGCCGTAATTGAGTTTTTTCGTTTAATTGATAAGTTACAGGTACAGCAGACTACTCCAAGAAACTGCCCAGATACGTGATCGTGGTGAAATTCTCGTAACTTGTTTTTTTCAGAGGTGAACTTCACTCCACAGACCTCACATAATTCCGTATTTAGTCCGGTTTGCCTTTCTTCTGTGCTTATAGACATTTGTACATTTTTTTCACGAAAATCTCTAATTTTATCATTAACCATTTTAAGAATAACTTTAAAAAATATATTTACACAGTCGAAGCCTTGATATGTATACCTTTGAAATTCACCATTCCCGCTGACCAAAATAATGCAAAATCTAAACGGTACCCTTGTCGTTCCGATATTGGGTGCAATCGACTGAATATTTACATAAATAAAGTTGAAGTAAATTATATACGGTGAAGATAGCAAAGCATCGAATCTACTAAATTTGATAATTGAACTGCGAGGTGGAACAACAATGGTCGAGTTATTTCCACACTTGTGGGCTTTAGCAGCGTTACTTCTACTGTCAAAACGCTTCTGACACTTTGTGCAAAATGTATGCTTTCTTGAGCCCATTTTTCCTTGAAACGCAGAAAAGTCTTTGATACAAATGAAATGGTGGGCATTCTTTTCGTCATCAGATATCAAAAGCAAATTGACGTGTTGCTCTCTCCTTTCTTTCGTCTGCCTCAAAATAATTGTGTCTTTACCAATGTGACCATAGACGTCGATACTTATTCTTAGGAACCGTTCTTCGACTAAATCTATTTCCTCTAACGCTACTCCGTCTGAACGCGACATAAAATCCAGGTTGATCCTGTCTAGAAAACTCTTATAACTATCTGCATTTTCAAGAATCAGCTTTGTTGTATCTGCCGAGTTTGAATTATAACCTAAGTTTCTACGCTTCGCCGCGATAGTGCGTAAAATTTCTTCGCTATAGATACCACACAATAGGCTATATTGGAAGCAATCCCGCGGGGTTTTAATGGAAATTAGACCATGGCGCCCCGTCAGGTCTGGCGGCCTTGGGATGTGTCCCCTCCCGCGGATGGGACTGTATGCAGCAAGGTGTACTTGTAGTTCAATTAATTTTAAAATTTGCCAATTTGATCCGTTTCTTAAGTATAAGTTAAAGCTTGAAATGATATAATTGCATGAATTAAGTAAAGTCCTGTCAATAAAATTTTGGTGAGTAATTGGCATAAAAGGGGAACCTACTAAATCTATCCTATCTTTTAAATGCTCCTTGTGATACGTCACTTCAATCATATGAGCTACAATTCTAAAGCTAACTTTAATTCCGTGAAACCAAATAACGGCTTCTTTTAGTAACCTGGCTAGCGGAGTATACAACGTCTCAAATGCCGTCCCGACTTGACACTCTGCGTCCTCTGGAATTGGTGCCACATAGATAAGCAAAGACCCGCGCAGAGAAAAATTGGCTTCGTAAAATGGACGTATTGACTCCATGTTTAGCTGGATTGGAGACTTCTGAAGTCCTCTTCCCCTCATTGGACATCTATCGACATGGTCACTGAGGCGAAAAAATGAGTTGCCACAACAGCCACAGTCGTGTTCCTATTAAAAGTATGACCTTGAGCCAACGTTAAGAATTTTATAAAGGACTTGCAAATTCGCTTACCAGTTCGGTGTGTATCGCCATCTAACACAGGTAAATTCGCACTTTCCTTCAGCTGATTCGTAGCTGCATCTCACTAAAAATTATCCGTTAGATAAGTTTTGTACAGCGTTTGACACACAAAGAATATTCTAGAATTACCGTTTGTGGCAATTTTAGCCGAGTCTGAGAAAGTGTCGAAAGCATGCCCGCCATTTCCGTTAACTGGTTAATCTCTAGTAAATAATCAAAATGAACAAGAACGATGTCCACTCGAAATCTTAAAATCAAATCTTTTCGACGAAGAGAGCCGGGCACTACACTCGTGACATGACAAAGTTGTCAGTGAGACTGCGAGTGCATGAATAGCCAAAAGCACAAACGAAACAATGGCAATTCCTTGAGGAGAATAAACGAGAAGCATTAGTTTCTCCAAATAAAACCTGTTTAAGTACTCGATTTTACCAAGTATGGAGTATAGCAAAGTTGTAGAATGTGATCCGGGGAAACGTAAAGATTTGATGGCATTTGTCAAATCGTAGAGCGGAGTTCCGCTGGCATTTTTCGTCTGGAAATGAGAGCCCTGTATCGAACCATCCGATCCAAAAACAATGCCGTCAAGGTTCTTTACAAATGTGCCGTAACCCTGTTCCTTCGAAACAGAATCTAAAACGAAAAGCCCAGGTTTCTGGAACGATTCCTCGCCTGTACAATGAAACGTCTGGCTAGCGTATAGAGTCCACCCCTTTACAAATACTTGGTTTCTACTAATACACTCGCTAGCACTCGCACGAGTTCAAGATGTCACGCTTTCCTACAAATATTGACCATAAGCGAACCGTTAGTAGACAAAAATTTCACTGGCAAACTCACCTAGGCACGATACGAAAAACAATGTCACAAAAAATAAAGTAGACTTGGCCATCCTTCTCGGTTCGATTTCAAAAAAATACTAAAATTTTTATGTATAAAACGGGGAATATATATCCAACACCTTTTATTAATCACCACTTATTTTTAGGTACACATATTTGAGTACATCTATTTCCTGTTTTCCTGCAGTTTATAACTAGCGTTTTGTAAAAACAAGAAACCATTGACTCGTTTTTTAAAGTTTTCATATGGAATAATTGCATAATGCATCTAAATGGGTATCCGCATGCTAATTCTTTAAAAACATAAAGGCAAAACTGTCCACACGTGGCCGTCTCGGGTGATTGAACTTGGGCAGGATTCCATGCACTAATGCGTGTCCTTGTCCCAAAAGGAAGATAAAGATCGTAATGCTCTGGTCGTTTTCCCAGGCTATCAAAAAAGAGCAAGTTTTTCACGTCAAGTTGAACCCAAAGCATCCAGTGATAACCTGTTGACATTTAAAATCCGGTTACGTTTATATGTTTGGTAACAAAAGTTGAAATTGCATACCGGTTGTTCCAGTCTTTCCAGAGTTCTGAATACAAGCGAATGGAGGCTTTAGTCGTAGATTACGTATTCCGTCGTTGGAAGTCACGTATGTTCGAATGAATAGATTCGTGCTTTTTGCTATGCACTTTAATCCTGTTGCAACTTTATCGGAATCCATTGCTGATTAGGCTTATCCTTTGATAATATCAACAACTCTCCGTTTATCAATTGTTAAAATGTCGTTGAATGTTCCAAGAATTGTTGCATCGATTGGCTCAGAAGTAGACGATGAAAAGTTGATTGTCACCTGGAAAAAAATCAAGTGTATAGAGAGTTTAAACTATCAAATACTATCAAATAACACTTACCCTCATAGGCCCGTAGGATGCAGGGAGCAAGTCCGTCGCATTGGCAACTGGCGTGATTTCGAATACATAAACGCACTCACCAGCCTTGAAAATAAAGAAAAAGTTGAAAAGCTTTACAGATTTGTAAATTAACTATAGAATGCCGTAGCTTAAACATTTCCCTGTCTATCCCATTGCCGCTTATATTTTGACCTAACGCTGAAAAAATGGAGTTGAATGGCTGAAGATAAGTCACATAACAGTTCTTTGTAAAATGGCGTGGTTTCTTCGCTTTTTACGCTAACAGCGCTCACTGCGAATGGCTGGAAGGTTTGGCAGGATTTTTTGAACTCTCCATGAAATCCCTCTGAATCCAAAAGAGCAACTGCCAAAAATGATGGCTTTCGCGAGCCAAATAGCTGTTCCGTCTGAAATATAGTCGACCCTTTAGGAATACTTGTTCGCAAAAGTTGGACGTGCTGTAATATAAACTATAAACTACAGTCTATAAACTATAGACTGCCTTGGAACCCGAATTGAAGAGTTGTTGATGTTTTGATACAATTTGAAGGTTAACGGTATTTAACTTGAGATAAATCGTGGCTTCTTCAATTGAAAACTTATAAGTTTTTCCACTGCTTGAGTCCAATGCAAATGCAGCGGAATTTTTGGTAAATGTTAAATCGATGCCGATTCCACTAGGAAACCACTTGCTAATTTCAAACAAAGGCGCTGATGGACGTCCTAGCAAATCGAACGTTCTTGATTTTGCACAGAGTTCGCGTCTAGCCTTCCAACCATCATCTGAATCTGAGAATAGGTCAGGGGTAATATTTGGATAAAATCCAATTGAAGTCAACAAGATATGCTTTACATCTTCCCCTTTCCCCAATATTGTTGTCAAAATTCCACGATAAGGGTATAGGAGGTTAGTATCCGACATGAGCCTTCCACCGACGCTAACTTGCAAATTTTGAAACATTGTATAGAAGAACAAGTTTGAAATTGCAACTTGTTCCGATTCGGCCATAGAAGACGAGTCTGAATTTAGCACTTTACATCTCAAATACATGTAAGATGATGAAAAGTCTAGATAAGTGTTTGGTGCAAGAGTTTCAGGGACATGAAATGAGATGATTGGATTCTCACGAACCGTGTTTGTAGGCAAAATTTTGATAAAATCAGATTGAACAAGACACACGTCCATTGGTGGAGACGCGAATATATCAAGACTTGCCAAATAACTTGCTCTTGATGATTGTGACAATGACGGTTCCATTGTAGAGATGACTCACTTCCGTCCACTTTGACCGCTCAGATTATACTGAACGCTTGATTTAATAGTCGCACAACTTAACTGTAACTTAGGGTCAAGCTTAAGAGTTGCCGCTCGATTTAGCCTTCGATTTGAATGAAGTAATTCTTTTCTGTGGAATGTTGCCACATGCCTTTTTCTGCTTCTTTGGTGAATTTCTTTTTGCCTTTTTAGAACCACGCGCCTTTGACCTTTTTCATTTTCCGCGCTGCTTAACGTTCTTAATTTTTCTGCCACGACCGCGCTTCTTGCCCTTCCCTCGTTGACTTGCAGATTTTTTGTTTCTACGTCCTTTTGCGGAAGTTGAGTTTGTCATCGGCAACACGTATGGAAATGCCACTGGGGTCAATCCTCCTAGACCCACTTGAATGGGCCCTTTGCCTTCCATAGTATCTTTTTTTCTTAATTCACAAACACCATTTACGCAATAAACTTCAAGCATAAATACAAGGCGACTTGTCTTTTCGACGGCTAATATCGCACTGGTCTTGTAAAAAAGTGTGTGAGGTCTTTATTAAAACCTTTGGTTGCGAAAATGAAGTGTGATGATAGTTTTCTTTTCAGGAGTCGGCAAAACTTGATCTAGATTTTCATCAAAAAGTTGAATTTCAATTTCACTAATAGGTCCAGAGGATTTCAATGGGTGGTATACAGGTTTGCAGCGAGATTTCTGGATCATTGGAATGTCTGTAGAGGTCTTCCAAGATCGTTTTATTTTATCCGAAGCAAAAATTCCAATGTATGGCAGGCTTAGCTTTCCAAAGTGTTGAAGATCCACCAAACTACTTAACACGACAAGCGTATCAGATGAAGTGCCGAGGTCAATGCTCGCTATACTAGGAGACGAATCGGAAATTCCGTCAAACCAAAAGGGCGAGTTTAATCCAAATATTTTTTCGATTTCGGTTGAAAATCGTACAGAGTTGAAATTCCCGTATACTCCTTTCGCCGTAAGGTTCGATCCGTCGTAGACGAATTTGATGTTATGCTGTGCCAAAAAGGTATTTATTGCATTAATTAGCCCATTTACTGACTTTTCAGTTGGTTCATCCACAGAAACGTTAAAATCACGTTCGTTATACGATTGGAACGTAATTGGAACTGTAAAGTCAATATTATTCAACATTTCTTGGCTCACTGTGTATTTACCATAAGTAGTGCCTTGCTTAAAAACATTTACGTCGAAACCCATTGCCTTTGCGTAAAAATCCTGAATTCGGACAAGTCTGTCTGGCCGGGTATTGTGGAATGCAAAGTCGGCTTCTCCTTTAGTGTTGAATTGAATCGACATTTTTGTATCCTTTAAGTAGATCTGCAATTTTGCATTTATGTCGTTGAGAATCTGAATCAAGGGCCCTCCTTCTTTTCTGTATACGAACAGTTCAACTTGTGTTCGCTCGCGTATGGAAATGACATTATCGCCAGGTTGGTGTCCAAAAATAGTCCGCGTCGTTGGAACAGGGTTTGGATAGTACCAAAGATCACAAATTCCTACCTCAAGCGGAAGCCCATTTTGCGACTCGATTGGTACTAGTAGCTTATTTTTAAACGACGTCGAATTATTTCTTGGATAGTACTCGGTCGATGCATTACTAGTAAGCGTAACAACCTTTGAAAATGGCTCCCAATTATTCTAAATTATCGTCGCTTTCTACTGGATTTAGTTCCTCGGCCAAGAAAGTTCCTAGAATAACTGCAATCAGTTCCGAGCTAAAATGTCGACTACTATGATTACCAATAATTTCTTCTCCTTTTAACGTCGACAGGTAGTAGAAATTCGGAAGTGCATGTATAACTTTTCGAATCCTAAAAATAGCAAAGTTTATGTTAAAAGAGCGTGTGCGCGAAAATTTCAATTTTTTACTTATAAATTTCCGATGTCCATCCTTGAATATGAGATTTTTCGAATAGCATTCGCGTCCGAGCAATTCTGACACGTTGACCGACTTTGAATTTTGGCTTGACGGGATTTCCGCGAATTATTTTATCATATGCATTGATAAACACCTGACTTTTATTCTCTGGCTTCAATGCTTCTGCGGGTGACATTTTTATAGTCGAATGAACCCTACAAACGATGAAAAGATTTATTTTACCCATTTTAGAGTTTCTAGGGTAACTTATTTGCGTCTTCCTTACTTGTTGTTGTAGTTTGAAACTACTTTTGGCAATAAGGATTTAATGGTCGACCTGGGTTCCGCCGTCTGCATGCGACTCCATGTCGATTATATGGTTCTAATGACTCGCTCTGCCTACAAATTTAGGTGAAAGTAAAATATGGAAAATTTGAAATGCACATCAACCTACCATTGCTGCTTTTCGCGTAGTTGTCACCGAGTACAAGTGAATGTTGTGCTGGGTCAAGAACTCGTCCACAGTCTTATTATAATACTCTTTCCTTCTGTCGACGAGGATGTAGTGTGGATAATTCTAAATTGTCGATGCAACATGTATGAATCGTTAATTATCGTTAACATTAATTTGTCACTTACGCCAGATTCATGCCCCATTCAGACGGCTTTCATTGCTGCGAGTACTGTGACTGCAGACTTGTCCTTACATATTTCCGCATAGAGGTACCTAGAAAACATGTCAATCGCAACTAAAATAATGTTGTCCTCCTCCTCGTTGCTCAACTGTAACAAGTCCATGGCGTACGACATGTGCGGGAAAAAAACTAATGTCGGCCGTGTTTTGACTTTTCTTCTGACCGGGCGATGTAACGAATAAGCATCAATCCCTGTGAGAATTTTTTTAACCTTGCTGATATCTGTAAGTTTATTAGCTTTTGCAAAGGCAGGAAGACCACTATAGCTCCCGGGGTTACCTTTATCTAAATATTTATTTTTGATAACTCTTCCACTAACCATAATTAGCCAAACTCAAAATTTTACTAGAACAAAGTGTTCAAAGTTATTCTACACCCACTCAAAGACTAATTCTTTTTGCAACAAAGCCAATAGTTTAAATAATAATTAGTTGGCTACATCTATAAAGTCTTGTTTTTATACAAAGAGGGGTTAGGTTAGGTTAGATCCGAAAGGATAATATGCACCACTCTCCAACGGTGGCAAGTATCCAGGTTAAAGAGTTAAATGAAATCACCGAAGAGCTTCGCCGCCATCTTGAAGAAATCGACGCCGCGATACAGAGTGATATGCCTAAATATGCTCATGGAATCAAGTCCATGAAGAGTAGCCGAGAAGAGTCATTCTGGGAACACGAGGATGTTTATCTTAGTACAACGCTGGCAACTCGGTTTCGGTTTGTGGGGTCAAAGGCTGGAAGATATCAAGTATTTCTCAAAGCCGAGAAATTGTCACCGAGAGCAAGTATGACAACTACTTGGGTAAGCAATGGTTCTGATCCTCTCTTTAACATTGGTTTTTTTACTCCAATACTATAGCGAAAAAAAATTAAAAAAAAAATCTACATTTCAGGACCCATCTTGTTGTGGTGCCGCGCCGACTTGGAGGAGTTCATGAAGGCCACAGAAAAGCTTCTCGCCAACTTTGACATGAATGACTTATAAGTCACTTATTATAACAAATAACTTTCAAGAACCATAATAAACTTGGTGGAGGGTTGAAATAAAAAAAAATGAATATAATTTTCGTCAATTTAATGTCTTGCCAATAAAATGATGGTTAAACTTTAAGTGCAAAGTTATTCAGATAATAGTTTTTACTACTGAAACTACTAATCTAATAAAAAGTCGTATATTAGAAACCACGTTATGTTATTCACTAATAGCGTCAGTTTCATCGCATCGTCCAGTCTGCATTGATTTTTTTTACTCTCCATTTTTTTACTCAGATTCAGCCTGCGGCAAAGATTCCAGTTTGCGTCTACACCGCTTCTCGACGTTTTGCGTAAACTATTCAGATAACAGGATTCGGCCTTTTCTGTGATGGCGCCGAAATTAGTTAGTTAGACGGCAGCCCTCCAGTAACCACATAAAAGAAAACCAGTTTTTCCAAGATAAATGGCGTGTCCATCCAGCGAATGCCCGTACCCCAGCCATGTCGGTTGATTTTTAACACATTATCCCAGGGCGATGTACTTTCCCACCAACACCGTAACTGATTCCTATCTCCTTCATCTAAAAAATGCCTTTTGCGCTCCATTACAATGGCTCCTCGAATAGAATACAATAAGTAAACAGATGATGAACCTTCAGTTTCAAAATCAAAACTGGTCGAAATTTTTGAATTACAATTTAATCTAATGCATACGCTAATCCAAAAACCGGTGATAAATCTCTAATGAGTAAAATTGAACATAAATTGAACATATTGTAGAGAATGAAAAGTAATAAGGCAAATAGCAAAGGTTCCTTATTCGTCAAAAGTATATTGTACCACGTGACGCGTGTGTTCAGGATCGGAATCTGCTGACATTCCGTTTTCATCTGGTTCGTGGTCGACTTCAGAGTCGGTGTCGGAGTCGATAATCCGTCGAACTTCTTCGAACGCTTTTTCCGTAATGCACCCGGCCCGTTTGGCCTCCATTAGTTTTCATCCAGGTCTTCCAATTTTTCTTCAAAATGGTCCTTTGCTTCGTCAAACTCGTACCGGATGGAGTTAAGGTCGAGTTGTGATATAGAGTAGTCTTCCTCCATCTCATGGTACCTACGCTCCAGCGAACGATACTTTTGCTTTTGTTTGTCGATACGTCGCCTGAGTATCCGATTATTTCTGGCACGACACTTGGCCTTTTCCACTGCCCTATGCTGCCCCTTTATTATATCTTCGAAATACTCGGCTCGATCGCGATGTTCTCTGGTAAGTGACTTTTGCTTTTTAATTTTCGATTGCAAATCCAAAACAACTGCTTGAAGTTTGCGAATATATTTGTCACGCCACAGAAAAAGACTGTCGTTTGACATTTTTTTGTAAAAGAACGTGACAAGTTTAATTTTGAAAAACGAGAGAGCCTTTCGATCACTCTAAATGTTTACACGCTCAGGCGTAACTGTAGTCAAGTTTAATAAGAATAAAACAAGTTTTTCATCCATGTTAAAACAGATACCCTCCTGCAAATTTTTTGTGTACCAAAAAAAATGGTGACTTTAGCACCCTTTGCCTTTGTCCAGGAAAAACTCTCAACTCCAGTATGCTATTCCACTACCAACTAATTTTAGAAAGTTAGCATTAGTAAAAAATACAGTTTACATCAAGATAAATGTAAATTAATTTGTGGTTTAATAAATGTATGAAAAGTTGAAGAAAAAGTTTCGAATCTTTAGATTCGTAAAATAAATTTTAGCCAAAGTCGTACACAAAAAATCAGACTAGTTTTTTAAATTAATAAAAACTTTGCAGGTCACTGTCCAGGAGAAAAGCGTTGGGGTGGCAACGACACACGTCCGGATCGTGTCACATAGGCCCCGCGTGGCAGTGGAAAGGAAAGGCGGGATCGACGACTGGGCTGCTGAGGTGGTGGAGTTTGAGGTGGTGGGGTTTGAGGTGGTGGGGTTTGAGGTGGTGGGGTTTGGGGTGGTGGAATCGGTGGAGGTAGAGGAATAGGCTGAGGAGGTTGAAGTTGTGGTTGTGGCTGTTGAGGTTGTGGCTGGTTAGGTATTTGCTGTCGAGGAGGTGGAGGTCGTGGTGGAGGAACCAAACGTTGCGTCGAACCTACAAAATAAAAAGCAGGTTTTGCATAGGTTAAAATTCTAATAGGTGAAAACTTGTTTGAATACATTTAAGAATTACTGTATACTTAGGGACTTATTAATAAAAACAAAACAAAAAACTTACCTGGAAACGAGTTATAATTTGGGTTTTCAAAACCCACTACAGCCAGTGGTCGAGGAGCAGGAGGACGACGACGAAGGAAGATGAGAATTCGCCTTCGACAAAACCAAGATGTCCCAGAGACAAGAAGCAACACTGAAAATGAAAATTTTGTTAGGATTAGTGCTGGGTTGGTTAGGTTATTAATACTTATAAATTAATATTAATTGAATAACTTAGCTAAGATAGAAACAATGGCAACTACCCATCCGTTCCCTTGGTCAATGTTTGGTTTGGCAGTGGTGGTCCGAACTATGACAGGTGGACATTCTCCACCTGGACCCACTACCAGTGTCGCTCTCCACGGCAGCACCGTCTTTGGTGGGACACATACTGTCCCTTGCCCGTCCTTCTCCATGGCGAAAATACATCGCCGTAACTTGGCTGCAGTGCAGCCTATACAATCGAAGTCAAAGTCTGGACACTTGTTGTCCAGACCGGTTCCACTCCACGAAAGAGCCACCACGATCCAAGTCAAAACGACCTGGAAAGAAATGAAAATATCTTTTATATTTTATATCTAATGCTTTATTGATTGTCTTATGCGCTTCTTTCAATGCGTTTTTAGCAATACTAGCGAAATTGGATGACGATTGAAACCAACTCGTCAGCAGCACCATACAATTAACGTATATTTGAACGTATCCTAGATTAATGACAATCAAATATGAAATAAAAACACTTACCCCTAGAGCCACTTTCCCCATTTCTTTTCTTCTTTCTTCTTTTCCTTCGAATTCGGCCAAAAATACTTAAAAAATCTTTTACAAAAATTTTTCAAAAAAACAATCTAAATTCTTCTGTCTTTCTGTCGTTTTCAGCTTAAAAAAAACAAACGCACGAGACCCAACAAAAAAACGACAACAGGAAGCTGGTGCAAGGGTGCGGCAAAGTGCGCACATGCACCACCCGCACCCTTGAAATAGAATGTAAATATGACTAAATTGTAAATGCAATAATTAATCCAATCATTTTTTTAATTTTTATTTGGTCATATTATGAACATGAGAAATATGTTCTATTCTAGAGTCAATGATAAAAAAATAACAAATTATTTCCATAGTAAAATGTACGGCTTATAAAACTAATTTTAATTTTAACGAAATTTTACATTTTGCATTTTGCGTTTTATGTAAATAAAACAGGATACAAACTGCCTGGAAAATCTTAAAAACCGGTTGTTAAGGGATCAGGACGACACTTTTTTTACTTTTCCTTGAGCACATTTTTTGTGTGACAAGGTTTTGGCCCTTTGAAAAGTGGACACTGTCCAAGGCACCCTTTCACACAATCGTGTCAAAGGGATTTTTGAAATTTAATTTATTTTAGTTTCTAGGATCAAAAATGTATTTAAAAAAAAATAGTGAAGTGTATTAGTGATTAGTGAGGAACTACTGTTGTTGTCATGGCGCCGACAAACAAGGGCGCTTGTTTAGGAAAGGCGTTTTGTTTACGACGAAAAGGTCGTCGACATTTGCTATCTTATGTTAAAAACAAAAAAATGTCTTCCGTCACATTTACTCCACTCTGGAACTCTGAATTTAATGACTTGGCCAGAAGAATCGTTGCAGCGCATGCGGACTTTCATCTCTGCGGAATTGAACCCGGCGGATCCAAAATATTGACGGAAGGAAAAATTAACACGTTTGGCAAAACCAGAAAGCAAGTCCAGTCGCGCACTATCATGGAGTTACCAGAAAATTTACCAAACTGGACAAGGAAAATTTTTCTACCTATTGAGTTTGGATTTATTGGTGAATGGACACATCTTCCTTCTGCGCATGTCTCCCTGCTCGTTGTGGACATCAATGCTAATGCAGCCTATTAATTTTGTAAAAACGCAAGACGAGATGTATATGAAGTTCTAGTCAGAACCAATTTAATGAAGATGATTAGAAAACATTTTCCAGGCATGAATTACTCCCATGTAACAATGGGTGAACTCGGGACGATTTCTTATCCAGACTGCTGCATGTTGCTGAGTCTTTGGACAATGCAAAAGCTCGTCGAAGGAAAAAATCCTAATGAAATCAAAATCCCGTCCTTCTCCATCATGCATGCCTTTCGTAGAAGACTGCATCTTCGCCAAGACCAATAAAAATTCTACAGTCATCGTCATCAATTCAACTACCGGTCCTTTTAAGGACCACCAAAATGTACAAAGAGCAAATTCCCTTTATTTTCTCAATAAAAAACTCACCGTGACCTTGAGTCACGGTGAAAACAAGATGGAGTTGGCCTTGAGCCACCAGAGGAGGAACCTGACACTACTCTGCTCCACCAGAGGCTGTCAGACTCCACCTCGAGTCAAAACTGGTTAAACCACTTGATTTTTAGTTGCCATTATCTACTAACTTAGGTGTTACGTTTTCATCCTCAATACTTTTCCCTACATCTACAAGGAACTTTTGCAACAAAGCGAAATTGGCAACAAACCGTGTCTGGACTGTCCTGACAAAAAGTAAAAATGACTCAATACAATCATCAGTAACACTATTTGACTCCATTATTGGGTTAACACTTTTATATGCTACGGGGATCTGGGGCCTACGTTATACCAACCAACTAGAAACTTTACAAACCCAGTTCTTTAGACGACTTTTGGCTTTGGACGTCCGAACCGCAAATTACCTTATACGACTGGAATGCGGACGAGCCCATCTAAGACACTCTATCATTATGCAAGCATTTCGAACCTGGAGTAAAATTTCTCAAATGACAGAAGACAGACTCC
>JABASK010000335.1:0-16465 GCA_019776465.1 Rambutanura hunanensis | reverse complement strand
CATAGGAAAACAATGAGAAAAAATTAACTTTTTTCAAATTCAAAACTCATGGATGCACTTAAGGATTCGAACCATTTTTAACATAAGATTCATATCTCCTCCACAGCAACTCCTTGAAAGTTCACATCCAATCAACTTCGCATTCCATTGCATCACAAAGTGAAAAAAAATATTAAATAAAATTTTCCGGAAAAACGGGTTCTTTGCTCACAAACAACGGAAGTGGCAAAAAGGAGAAAGATGACACTCAAATTCAAACCGCGCTACTAAATCACCCACTTTAGTGGAATTACTACAAATTACAAAAATATTTCACCTGTGGTCATGTCGACCATCAAACAGTAGAATGATGCGGTATACCCAACGTATAGTCAGTAGTCACTAGAATAGGCTCAAGCACAAGATCAGTTATGTTTATTCAGCCTCTTTTACGCTGGATTTATAGTTTTCCTTTCCTGTGCCATTCCCGTGCCATTCCATTGGAAATAAACAATCTGATTAGCTAAGCCGTTTATCGGAGGCGGAGCAACAGATTTTTCCACCAATAAGTTTGTTTATTTGCGTGGATGTCACGGGAATGGCACAGGAAAGGAAAAACTATGGATCCAGCGTTACACTGGATTTTACACTTACGTCATGATTTCTAACTTTGGTGACATAAGATTCTCTCTGTCTTGTGCCAAACTCAACATAAATTTATATTTTTTGTCTCAATTTTTCCTTTTTTTCCTCGATTGAATTTTGAATAGTAGGCGAAAAAAAGATGATTTACAGTTCGGAATTTGCACTCCGTCAAGAATAGTGTATGTTGAGTTTGATAAATGATTCAATTTCTGGACTAACTTACTGACTAAACTATACTGACTAACTAACTGAACTCGTTGTCCAGTTCTACGACTAAAACTTCTCCTTCTAGGGACACCCGGCGAGAGGACGCTGCCTGCTTAGGAGATGAGATGGGACGTGGCGCTTTTAATCGAAGTCAGAAGGTCAGAGGAATTAAAGTCCAAAGTAATAAAGGTCCCTTTCGATCTTACACATGTATGTTACAACATTCTAAAAATTTTACAGAACGCTTATGAAAAGAATCCAAGCATAGTGTATTTTTTTCAAAATGTTGTAACATGCAGAAGCAGGTCATTTCGTATGCAGTCAATTCCTAAGCAGACAATTTCGTAAGCATGCAATTTAGTAAGCATACATTTTCATAAGCAGTCAATTCCTAAGCAGACAATTTCGTAAGCATGCATTTTCCTAAGCAGAAAATTTCATAAGCAGGTAAATTTCAAAAAAAGTATGTGAACGATTAGGTTTTGTCTAATGCCAAGTATTTATCTGTCAACCCGCTAAACTTTTCAATTTGAAATGGTTTGTTGTCCGTTGAAATCGTAAACAAAACAACCTAGGTTCGCGGGGATCACGCATACTGTAGATGTACCGAATTCGAAGGAAGCTGCACTGCGAGATGTATCACCGTATTGGAAGAATTGAAGTCAGAAACCGGAGTTCATAATCATCCCGCAGATGCAGCTGGTTTGAATAAACGCAAACGAATATCGGCGTTGAAGGAAGCCGCTGTAAGTACACAGGCAACTCCATCTCAAATAATCGCTGGAACAAGTGTCGGTATGCCTCAAGCTGTAGCTGGAATATTTCCCTCATCGTCATTGCTCTCTCGTACTGTGAACCGAACCAGAAAAATTGCAGGTCAGCACCTGCCAAACCAAACGACCTGGTTGATTTGATTATTTCCACTCGGTACACTAAAACACTAGTTGATGAAGAATTTCTTCGTTTTGATTCTACACCTGCTAATAACCGAATTTTACTTTTTTCAACTCTTCAAAACTTACGTACTCTCCATCAATGCGAGCACTGGTACGCCGACGGTACATTCAAAAGTTCACCTCAATTATTCAAACAGATTTACACTATTCATGGGGTGAAGTCTAAGAAGTCACTGCCTCTTGTATATGGCCTCTTACCTAATAAAGAAGAGAATACTTATTCGAGATTTCTTACGTCATTAAACGATATCGCAACGGCAGCCGGGCTGAACTTCAATCCAGTATCGATAATGACTGACTTTGAAATTGGGTGCCTCAATGCTTTTGACCTGGTTTTTCCGCGAGCTGAAAAACGAGTTTGCTATTTCCATCACACCCAGTGTATTTGGAAACATATTCAGCAGCTCCCAGATATTTTGGATAAATACAATCACGACTCGGACTTCGCCTTACATCTCCGACAATTACCCGCACTCGCCTTTGTACCAGTTAACTCTGTTCGACAATCTTTTCACATCTTGCTCACCACTCTATTTTTTGAAGAAAATGAGCAACTTCTACGTTCATAAGTCGACTAATATGAAGAAACTTGGATTGGTGCTCGACCACGTGGTAGATGGCGCCCACCGTTGTTCCCGCATTCGCTATGGAATTGTTTCGAAGCCAGTTTTCAATAATTCTCGGACCAATAATTCCGTTGAAGGTTGGAACCGACGTTTCAATGCTATTCTCGAAATGACTCATCCAACAAGTTGGAAGTTTATCGACAAACTTAAAGAGGAGCAGAGTGTAACCGAGATGACTATTAATCTACTCAATTGTAGAAGAATATGATATATTACCAGTTTCTGAATATCTCAAAATATCGGGTTTTATAATTGACTTGAACACGGATTTTCGAATATTTGACAATTAATGGACACAATAACTAGGGTTTAGAAATTGTTGTGAAATAGTTAATTAATTAGATAAGTAGTTCATTCATTTTTTCGCTGATTGTTTTTGTTTTTTCTACAAAAAGGCGAGCTACTACTATTGTACCGGGTTTAATGATTCAAAGTTCGAAGTTTTGTTCTGTTCTGTTTTTTTAAAAATCAATTTCATTTTTTTTTGGTTGAACAGCATTCACAAAAAAGTATACTGCCGTCTGTCCTCGAAGCCGCGCCACACAAAGTGACGTTACTCACACTACCAAAAGAGCCGTGAGTGGCTTATTGGTAGTGGTGACTGAAGAAGAGCTTGGAACGAAGCATTTTTGCTTCCAGTACAGCATTGTATGCTTAAGGGAATACCCCATAAATGATCAAGTTTTAGTTTTTTTTTGCAGGGTTTGAAAAAATAAGTGCTTATTAAACTTTCTGCTTAGGAAATTGAATGCTTACGAAATTGTCTGCTTAGGAATTGACTGCTTACGAAATAACCGCTCACGAAATGCTGCTTATGAAATGACATGGAACCGTAACATGCACGTACGGAAGTCTATTGTTCCTGAATTTTTTCGTTTTTAAACTTTTTCCGCAGAATATAAGCGATTTTCAGGAAAATTACTATAGTGACCACCTTCGACGATGGGTAGTGTTGTTTGTTATGGAAATTCAGTTGTCAATTGACAAAATCCCAGGATTCAAAATACAAAAGCAATTGGCATTTTGAGTATAGTCATTATGTCAAAAGGACAATATTACATTTGGATATGGCGAAATTGTCAACAATTGACAACATGCCAGTATTCCAAAAACAAATGCAATTGGCGTTTGGAGTATAGCCATGATGTCAAAATGACAATATTGCATTTTCATATGGCGAAATTGTCAACAATTGACAAAACGCCAGTATTCAAAAAACAAATGCAATTGGCATTTGGGGTATAGGCATGATGTCAAAATGACAATATTACATTTGGATATGGCGAAATTGTCAGAAATTGCATGGCATAGCGACTGGTTTTGTGGGATATTAGTGGGGAGGGGCGGGAGGGGACAAAAATAGTAAACAATATAACATAGGCCCAATGGGCATAATCCTTTTCAAATGGAGTTTGGCCCAAAGATCGAAAGGGTCATTTACCCAGCGAAGGTCAGTATTACAGGGTTTTATAGTTAGGTCTTCCAAATGGTTCTGTAGACCGCCTGATGATCCTACTTTGCGTTATGCTTTAATAAAAATTATACAATTAATTATGGTTACTACTTTGTTACATGGTTCTAGAGGTAGATTCAAATGAAAATCAAGAAACCCTAAACGAATCTGAATCTAAGCCAAACCTAAACGAAGCGAAGCTTAATGTCGAATTCCATGAAATCCAAGAGATTGGTTTCGCTCGGTTTCAGATTGATTTCAGGTTGAAGCTAAAACGTCCCAGGTTACCCCGCGCACATCAAATATAACTGCGCGCATCAAATTTACTACAAACAAAAAGCGCGTTTTACTCGCTAATTAAAACTTGACAAATTGTAAAGATATTATAAAGTTTATTCTACACATGACAAGAACATGGCGCTGACCATATAGGCACTGACCATATATAGTGGAACCAAGAACGCCGAGAACAGCGCCAAGTTATTTGGAATCCTGTAGACTATACTACAAGTTTTCCCGTCATTGGAAACAGCAGACCCCGAAGTCCAGCTGGGCATAACCAAGGGACTTATCCGAACCGTTCATCATGAGATCCCGGGCATATGGATGAGAGTCAAGGAAGATGTAAACGAAATCAGAATCGACAACTTAACGGATATCCTGGATCAGGACTGGCACGTTAAAACCATCTCATCAACCTAACGTCCAGTCCCCTATCACCGTGGAAGCGTTTCCCTATCTTCAAGCCGTGGGCCACTATACGATACTAGGAAGTACCATGGACATATGATTCATTGTCTGGGGTATTTGGGTAACTTGGGTACTGCTGAAACATAAATGGTTGACTTTGCTAGGTGGATTTCCTGCAGTGAGAGGATATTCCGACGACACGCATCTAGCAATCGAGATTGCCGATGATCTTATACTAATCTTGATTTGGCTCACTTTAGTAATCATCGTCATCGCCCTCTTCACCAAATTCGGATGCGGAAGAGAAAACAATAGAAGATGAAAGGGTAACCGAATGCCTATGCTTCCAACGGCACCAGTGGTCTACCGTCAAAGGCAACCAAGGAACCGTGACCAGGAGACAAGTGTCATTTCGACCTCACAGCCTAATCTAGATCGAACACCCGGAAGATGACCTTATCTATTAAAGATGGCATTAAGGGGTGTTTTAGATTGGATTCGCAGGCAATCCAACATCACCATTCACCATTTGTCACCTTCAAAAGACTGACATGGGTTAATACACGTTAAAGCGAGCCGCAACATTTACAACTTCACAGAGAAAAAACTTCACAAACTTCAGCAAAAACAACTTCATTTAGAAAATCCAAGTTGGTTTTATGATCATCTCTTGCAAATTTGGATTTCGAAAGACAATCCGACATACCAGCATTGTATCCATTTGAGCAAAATGCTTGTATTTTATCTACTTCATTATCATTATTCCCAATTCTCAGTACTACCCACAACCAAAATGAACACTGCAACAATTATAGCAAATGTAACTATCACGTCATTGAACCAGTGGACACCTATAAAAGTCATCAGTAATGTTGCTCCAAATACTAGAAAACCAACCATTACGCCTCGCCTTGCTGTTTGTTTTTATTTCTGAATTGGGCAACAAATTTTCTATAGTTCAAATTTTCATATTGTTTTTTATAACTAAACCTCTAAACTTTTGTGAATACTTCATTTCTAATTATTTGACTTTACTCATTCTGCGATGTCTCTTCAATGCGTTTTATTTAAACACAACCCAAACTAAGTACTCGACTTAGCAATAGTTGGAATTGACCACCGCGATGAATAATCATTTTCTTTCAACCTACAGAAGGAGTATCAATACTATTTAAATATAATATTTATTTACTTGATATCGCCCTGTCAATACTTAGAAACTTACGGTAAGAGTTGGTGCGGTCTTTGTGAACAATCTCATGTCTACTTTTACAAAGCAAAATTATTTTTTATACCATAATATATGTTGAAGATCCAATCGCAAAGTTCCTTTAGTATTGTCTACATTGTGTTGGCCCTTTTTCTCCAAAGTTGAAACCTTGGATTTTCACGCAAAAATTCAATAATGACGCCACCTACTACAATTCAATACAAAATTATTTAAAACAAAAAGCAAGATACAGCAAATGAGGGCACCCAACGATTAAGTTATAAAATATACTTTATAGCTCATAAAATGGGGCAGTGTAGAGAAATTACGTCCTCTGAGCGTTTCGATATGTCTAATACAAAATTCCCAGTGTTAAGGGTAGAACATGTCAAAGGCTTAGTCATCTATTGGGCTATTGATTACCAAGCGATAGACACCACCGTATTGATTTTTTTATACAAAAAACATACTAGCTTTTCCTTACTTAGAACAAACTGCTACAAATGTAAAGTATTTCCCTCATGCTGCGCTGAGAGGGATGGGGAATCTGAAGTGCAAATTTACAGAAGGCAAGGTCGGCGAAGTCGCTGGATTACAATTTTATTTAAGCTGGGCGGATTGCCTTAAAGACGGCGAGAACAACTATTTTGTAAAACCAGAAATTGCAAACTCAATTTCATCCTAGTCTCGAGACGTTACTCACTGCAAACTGCTTTGTCAAAAAATACCCGAGGTGTGAGCTAAAAATGGTGAGTTAATTAGCGGAGCCCCATGCCGAGTGGCTACTCGAGCTATTAGCCACAGGGGGGGGGGGGGGGGGGGTTCGTTTAAGAACAGAANCCCCCCCCCCCCCCCCCCCCCCCCCCCCCCCCCCCCCCCCCCCCCCCCCCCCCCCCCCCCCCCCCCCCCCCCCCCCCCCCCCCCCCCTCGTTTAAGAACAGAAGTAGTTGCAGTTGGAAAATTTCAGAAGCACAGGAGTTATGTAAAATTTTTGAACAGTCTTTACTTTCATCGATGCACCACCTCGACGAACTAAACTTGCTTTTGAATAATGAGATTTTTATATTTTTCGAGAAAGAAAAACTTTTAAATTGGTTAAAGCCGCTTTTATTTGTATGTTCAACGCGTCTTAGAAAGCATATTATACCATTCCAAGGCTCTGAAATGTATAACGAAACATCGATCATGTGGGTGCCAGATGCCGCTATTTTATCTGTGGATGATTACTTAAGCCTTGTGGCCGCAGAATCCATACTATCATTTATATTTTGTGGAAACACTTCGCAACTTATTCCTAGAGCTCACAACATATTTGGATTGAAATTTACGGCTAGCGACCATGATCAATACCAATTTCACAATGTCGAAATTGACGCAGATGAAATTATAAAATTTGTAGGTGATCAAAGCAATCCTATCGGCATCACTATCCCTCACTGGATGAGCGATAGGTTAGTTTAAACTAACTTAACCTAAGGACGAATGGTTCCGCCACTTTAAAGAATTGTTCAACCCCACGTGCAATTCGCAAATTAAGTTAGTTAGTAAATCTCGACGTGCCAACCATGTCATATTTGATGAGTTTTCACCACTGGAAATACGATTAGTAATCAAACGGGCCAAGAAACACAACACATGACTCCGGACAGGTCCCCACGGGCTAGAGCAATGTAGTCGCAACAGCGAGAAAATGCTTCACGGACGAAATTAAAGTTTGTAAAGGTGTCCTTCAAGGCGAAACCGCGAGTCCTTCGTTGTTTAACCTTTTCATTGAAGAATTGTCAACTAGGCGAGGTTCAATCATACTTCATGACTTGTCCTTGGGTGGGTCGCCCATTCACCACTTACTATACGCGGATGACAGTAATTATGGCTCATAGCAGCCTTGCCAAAACCAAAGTTGTTATCTTCTCGAGGACGGAATGAACGGCAAAAGGTGAGCAGTTCTACTGGAACAGAACGGAGATCGAAATCGTCAAGCAATACACTTACCTAGGTGTAGTTTTCCAATCGAATGGAAGATTTAAGGTCCACATGAAACAAGCAATTTGCAAAGGGATTGGAGCCGGGGTGTCACTGCTGAAGACTCAGTCTCGCACGAAATTTTTATTTAAACCCATCAAGGTCCTTCTGCGCTCTCTTGTCCATTCAACGTGGCTGTAAGCAGCCGAAATATGGGCCTGTGACTATTTTGAACAACTAAAAAGAGTGCAGCAGGCTTTCTTCAAACGGGCTCTGGGCCTTCTGATCCTATCGCAAAGGTATTTTGTCAGGCTGGAAACAAACATCGCTTATACTGCTTTAACGATCGCAAAGCAAACGTACGCCTTCTGGATCCGCATAATTCGGGCATCGGAAAAGTCGTTGATCAGGTCGGCCTACGATTTGCTCCGAATGAAATGCCAGGAGACACCCAACTGGTGTTCCTCCCTAGCCGCACTTCTCGGTTCCGTTGGACTGGATGGTGTGTGGAAAGAAAACTCGAAAACTACACTTTTGCTCTTAACAACTTTGACAAGTTCCTCTCAAGACTGAAGTCATCGCTTAAAGCCAAGGACCTCAAGAGTGCTGCTGCATATCTTTCGCTGCCACACTACTATGAGATGACACACCCGCTCAAAACTGAATTTCTCACAAAAGTTGGACCCCCTAGCTATGCTGTGAAGACAATTGTCAAACTTCGCCTGAACGTAAAACAAGTGCTTAGTAGTGGAAAGAGGACGAATTTGGGGGCGTTTGAAGTAACGCAATGAAGACGATGTGGTGACTATCTGTCTTTCCAGCACAATTTTCTAGGCTGAATCCAGTAGAGATTGAAGATATCGAGTCCCCATTACTCAAGTACCTATTCAGAAAAACGTACCATGACTTAAGTGTTGAATTTGTTCTGTTGTACTGTAAATTAATTCATTTATACAAAACATCACAGGAAGTTAATAACGCTGATATGGGGAAAACCTACAACTTCTTTAATGGAACTGTCATTTCGCCACTCGTAGTTTTATTTGTATGATTTTCTGAATTTCTGATGCATAGTATCGCCCAGAAAGCGTCAATGGAGTGCTCTAGCACTGTCAACGAAACATCTTCTGTACTTAATGTTAGTTGGAAAAGGAGCTATAGGAACCGTAATTGCACAGATTTTTTTAAAAAATGTACAACTGGAGACAACAATAAACGGGATGAATTAGGAAATGTGTAAGGTCAAATCTGATTCTATACCAAATAATCAATACTTTATAATGTTTTGTTTTCTTGGTATGTCATATTTAGTACACTTATCAATGCCATTGGGACAAAAACGAAAACATTTTCATCCTTAGGGGCGATTAATTTAGTAAAGTACTTAATTTATAAATCATTGCGTAGGTTGTGGAGATGTTGAGCAAATTAAATATAAAGTCTTGTTTATGGAAGAGAGCAAAGGAACCGTTATATCTCCGACCCGAATTTTAAAACTCAGTTTCATTGAGAACTTTTGTTAATAATGATTAAACAGCAAACTAAACATTTCTAAATGATTCAACGTTATTATGATAATGATATTATATGAAATTATATGATAATGATATTATATGATATTATATGATAATGATATTATATGATATTATATGATAATGATTCAGACTTAATAGGAAATTAGGCATATTTTAATATTTAAACTTATAAAAAATTATTAAAGTATAGGACATCTTTGTTAGCAAAAGTTGGCAGTAATGAAATTTAATTATCTTTGAAATCAGGCTTACGAAATTTCTACTAATAAAATATTGACTTCATTAATCATTGTGTAGTTTAGAGAGAAGTTGATCAATTTAATTAATAAATATATTTTGACAAAAAGCTAAAAGTAATTTAATTCTCCACCGATTAAAACTTTCATATTACTTTTCATTTGGAAGCTATGTTGATAATTGTGCCACAATTTAAAAGTGCATGTAACGTATTTTAATATGGGTAGAAGAACTTCAAAATTTATACTTAAAAAATTAAATATGTATCAGAAAATTTTTATAATTAAGCGTAATCAGAGCACTTAATTTATAAATCACCGCGTAGGTTGTAAATGAGTTGAGCAAATTAAACATAAATTCTTGTTTGAGGAAGAGAGCAAAGTGAAACGTAATATCCCCGACTAGAACTTTAAAACTCAGTTTCATTGGGAAGTTGTGTAATTAATTATTATAAATCTGATTTGCTAGAAAATTACGCGGACTTCAGTTTTACGGCTCCTAAGAAAGTTTGCAACGCTTAAGCTAGGTCTAATAAAGGATAAAATTTAAATTTCTAATGATAACATAACTATCATTGAAATTATGCTTGTGAAATTCCTCTACCGCTTAAACTTAGAAGGAGCAAAGTTCACGTAAATTATGATTCATCAGGCTTCTGTTGAGTCCAAACGTCCCATTCTATTTCAAACTGTGTTTCAGAATAGGTTCACTTAAATTATATCCCACAAAATTCATTCATTTTCAGTTGAATCTTGAGTTTCAAATTGTAGTGAGTGAAAATTTACGTGAATTTCTTCACGGCCTTAGATCCTTCACTAATAGAAATGGAAGTGAAAAGGGTGTGTTTCCGTAATTTGTACACGGGTACTTCAGAAGAAGAATTAAAAAGAGAATTAATTGCAATGTTTCCAGGTAAGTTTTCTGTCATATGTGTTGTATTATCTGTAATATTAAATTCGTTAGTGATGATTTTATGATAGAATTTCAGGATGCAGCGAATAAGAATGCATTAATCATAAGTGTATCCGCCAGCAGGAAAACAAACAATTGCAGTTGTCTCAGGTTTCGTGGCCACCTTTGAAAACTTGCAATGTACAGCTAAAAAGACTAGTATCAAAAGACGCGAAATTAAAATAAAAGTTGTAATATACAAATTATGCCTAACAATTTACGTGAATTAACAATACATGGTTGTTTTTCTATACACTGTAGGACAACGGAGAAGAACGTGAAGAATTTTTCAAAATATTGTAATAAAAAAGAAATGATAGGCAAGCTAAAATTTACGTTTATTAATAGACCTAACAATCTTCCGTGGCTAAAACTGCTGAAATAACATAGGATAACACCAAATAAACTTTGTCTCAATCAGAACATACAAACGTTTACTAAGAGACTCTGTCCATTACAACTAGATCTGCAGATTTACACAAACAAGTTTATAAAATATTTCCACAATTGCACGCTTCATCAATTGCTGTATTGAAGCGTAAGACCGATGAAATGAACGTTTTTTTTAATAAAAAAATTTATCATTTCTCAAAAATTCATCAAATCATAAATATATTTATCATTTTTCTGTTTACAAATCTATTTTTAGGAAAGAAGTAGTTTCAAGAATGTGAATGAGGCAAGGCTTGTGCCAGACCACACAACCTCGCTCCCTGTAGTTAAGGATTAGAATTGGTTTCATCATTCTTATTCATTTTTCTCGTATTCACACTCTCTCTGGAAGTTGTTTAATAAAATACGTCTCTTTACACTTCTCGTGGTCTGTAATCGTCGGTTCATTTCATGACAATTTAAATGGGGCTAAGGAGTTTAGAAATATTTTTGAATGGAAAGAGCAAAGTGTCGCTATGTGCAGTAACTGCGATTTATTGCGACGAGAACTGTCAATAGAGCTGGACGAAGTTTCCTTACTTAGTATTGAGTACTGTGGAGGTGTATGTCGCTGGTTGCAGAAGTGACTCAGTTAAGTACGCGTTCACAAGCACTCTGAAGTTCCGTAGCCCCGACGTTTGAAAAGAAGAGAGGACGCCGTGGGGGCGTGTTCTTTTTGGTTCTTTTTTGTGAGAGAACGTTTCTTAATGGTTCAGTTCGATAACTCAGTTGGCCCTGTACGGACGTAGGATCCTGGAGAATTCTTCGTTATTTATTTACAATAAATAAATCGATTCTATCATTGATCTGAACGATCTTCTCCATCGATATCTCTTACTCTAAAATTATTCAGTCAGATCCTAGGTTTGCTGTTTCTCAAATTAGCCAGGTTTCCATAACCACAGTAACATCCCCTTTAGACTTGTATTCGAAGTGGCCCTAGTATCAGCATCTCAATGTGCAGGCTTATTGAAACCACCCCACGTTTAGTTTGGGACTACCACTTTTGTCCGCTTCCACCTCTGTACACTTCCACTTTTGGTACTTCCACTTTTAGACTTCCACGATGCATGATTTTGGAAATGCATGATTTTCAAAATTTCGTTATCTAACATTATATTACTTCTCAGCCAATCTTTGGTCTTCCGCTTGAGTTTATAATTTCAGTTGTTGCTCAACGTTTAGTTAGTTCTATTTCTTGCTTCATTCCGCTTAAAATTTGCAGAACTTCTCAAAATTATAATACCACGACTTTTATAACTTCTCATACCTTCTCGTTTAACTTATAGTTGGCTATTAATAAACAAAGACTATTTTACAGCACAGAACAGCGTATTCGTATTGTTGAACTGAGACTGGCGAACTTGACAAAAAGCCTTGTGAAAGTTATGATACTTTACAACGCGGACCCAATTTCATTCACACATCCTATGACTAGGCCCGACGATATTCCAAAAATTGTAAACAAGTTTCGATTTACGGGTTCTGTGAATGACCGCCCAAGACCTGGGCGCAATAAAACTGTAACTGATGAGAATGTTTCACCAACTCTATTAGCTGCAGTTGACTTGAATCCCCACATTTCTTTCAGACAGTTGACTGCTGCCTCTGGATTTTCGCTCGGTGGTGTTCACACACAGGTACAAATGAGTACAAGTTTTCAAAAATCCGAGCACTGGCTACAGAAGAAGATAGTAAGGTATAAATTTGTATTCTTAATTTTACGTTTAATTGGGGTGCTATAGACGAAAGGCCAGTTAGTAAATTTTTCTTTACCATCAAATCTCTTAGCATTAAGTATGTTTCTTCTTGACTTAGTGCTACGAGGTGGATCGGGACTTAGGAAAACTTTGCGGACTGGTCTTTCGTGTATACTACACATTTATTTGTTCACAACGAATTTATTCGCTACTGTTTTCTTCATTATGAGTTGCTTTTTGTGACATTAATCATTTTGCAAAAGTATTCCTGTTGTTTACCTGAAATTTTACCTTTTCTCCAAACTTACGAACATAATTACACATCGTACAAGTTGCATGTAATGCAAAAGCTGCAACCGCAGGGTCCTGAGCAACGACTTGTTTTGGTTAACCGAATGCTTGCAGAAATTAGTTTGAACCAAAATTTTTTAAAGAACATTTGTGGACAGATGAAGCTGCTATTTTTCTAAATTATACTTTCAACAAGCAAAATTTTAGATACAAAAGCAAGGAGAACCTATACTGGTTTGTAGGGTCCAAGTAGCAAGGGGCCCCGAAGGTCAACGTTTGGTGTGGGTTTTGGGTGACCAAGTTATTGGGCCGTATTTTTTTTGACAACTTGACTGTAAAAGATTATGTAGATCTTTTATAGCTTGTTATTCCTGAAATCAGGGTTAAAACTGCTCAACAGGGTATCCCGTTGGGGGACTTGTGGTACCAGCACGATAGAGCTACTTGTGGTAATTAGGACTGGCTGAACATCAACTTCCAAACCTGTTGGATTGGAAGAGGTAGTCCGTCGATTGCTTGGGCCCAAGAAGCCCAGATTTTGCTCCAATGGACTTCTTCGTTTGGGGGCGTATGAGGCACATTGTGTTCCTACCACCTGTAGCGGCAACCTTACTCGCGTTGCAGACCCGAGTTGAAGATTTCTTTGACACTAACGTTGGTTTTGTTCATGTCTTAGTTGGAGCAATGTTGAACCATGGTTTACTAATGAGTTTTCTTTCGAGTTCACTTGCGTTTTTGAAATTGCGACGAAAGAAAAACATGGGTAACTGTGGTTGATCGTAGCTCCAACTAAGACATTAACAAAACTTAAACTTTAGATCACTGCGAGAATGCTACAAAACTTCAGAAGAATTTTACCAATCGTCTGCACAAATGTGTTCAAGAGAACGGGAGACATTTCGAACACTTAATGTAACTGTCTCCTTCTTGCTCCAAAATGAACCTCCTGAAATTCATCACATCTTTGATGTACTTCAGAAGGTTCATTTAAAACCGGCATTTGTTTTCATTTTTGTCATTAAATTTTCGGATTCAGCTTTATTAATTTTTTAGATAATTGTGGAGTCTTTTTTTGTATTAGATTTAACGTTTTTAGGTTATTCTTTTTTTTTGATATTTGTGGATAATTTCAAACCTTCAGTTTTAACGTAAAGTATGTTTCAAACGTTCAACTTATCATTGAATTTGATTACTTTAATTTAAATTCGGCTCATCGAAGTTTCTACATGAAGAAAGAGAGAAGGGGCTCAGACTGGCTAAACAAAAACCTCTCTTTCGTTAATTTATGTAGAAGCGCCAGTCTAATGCACTACTGGTGCAGATAAAAGCCTATAAGTGTTTATTACGTCTGCTTTTCTGCAAAATTGTAAAAATAAAAAATAAAAATTATTTTGAAAAAAAATTGTTGGGTAGGAACTTGTGAAAATTTCAGTTACACTCTCCCACACTCAATCCACCTTTAAGCCGAAAATTTCGTGTCACGTTACGTTAGATGTGGTATTACCCCGTCAAGGGATCTGAACACCGATACAGTTAATGAATTCACAATTACTAGATTAGTTATATAACTAAAAATCTTTAAAAAGAATAATCAGTTTCAACAATGCAGCAATTAATTTTTGGAGGAAGTTTTATTGAGACGCATGACTCCGATAGGTCACCCGAGTTACTCTCCGCAATAGCAAAGTCATAGCACCATTCCCGCTAAATCTTTTGAACGCCCTGTAATTTGGTCAACAAATGCCTCGACCCGTTCCGTCAATAAAACCAACAATTCTAGGGTAGTGTGATCCTGTTTTAGTCCATGCCAATAAACATATTACAGTTTCTGTTCGCTGCTAACCTTCTTCGAATTAGAACAAATGTAGACCAAGAAATTGTTCCATCTACCAAATAGAGGTTACTGATAGACGTGGCTAAGAGCGAAAAAGTTCACTTGATCAGTGCTGATGGCCAAAGTGGTTGGACATATATCGAAAATACAATTTTGTTCAATTACCTTTGATCATATTATTATTTGAGTTGTCAACACGGTTCCATGTCATTATTTCGAAAACTTTCACTTCGAATGCAATGATTTCGAACTGAAAGTTTTCGAAATAATGACCGGACACGGTCAAAACACTTATTTTTAATATTTGAGGTAAAATTGATATCACTTTATTTTACAGCTTTCTAAACCTTGTGAAACGTAATAAAGTGAGCTGCCAAAACTGTTATCACGAAATCCTAAACGCAAACATAAGCGCGAGTTTTTTCTTACGCTTATGTTTACGTCAGGTGTGCCAACATACTCTATTTATCCGAAGTTAAATGTACACAAATCCCTACACCTATACCGGGACCTTGCCCCTATGGTGTCATTTATCTGAAAATGTCAAATGAATGAGTGCAAATAAACAAAGTCCATTGTATAAATTGTAGGCATCATTTGTTGAACTCTCTTCCATTTTTTGAACGCAGAGGGAAAGACTCTATTTAAATAAATTTTGGAAATGATAAGACTCTTATAGCCTCATTTGCGCGTCCAGAATTAGGTACCTTTTCTAAGGGTATTGCGAATTCTGGGTAATAATTTCAAGCTACGAAGTGTTACGGAAAGACATACTGGGTGGGGAGAGGTAGGGGTTTTTCACTAATATCTAATACCAAAATGGCACTTCGCGTCAAATCCCGAAATCGTAGTTCAGGATAAAAACTTTTAAAGCAAACGGAATTACGGTACACTAAAAGTTACACGAAATATTTTCTCATCTCTAACCTGATTTAAATTACCTGCTAGTTAAGCTTAATACTAAATGTTACAAAAATATCAAATACTAAAGCACATTACTAGAACCTATTCAAGATACTGGTTGGAGAATTGAATTGGGTTAACGTCAGGTTTCTGTGCAGTTTGTTATTTTGGAAAATTGCAGAAACCAATTTTACAACGTTAACGAATAAATTTTTTAAAGATATATTTCTGTTTCTGCAATTATGTCACTTACTTCAGAAGTTAATCGGGGTGACACCGAAGGTAAAAAAAAATGTTAGCTCGATTGTTAAAAAGTGGAATTATCGCAGAACACGAGACTTTCTTAGGTTTAGAAATCTATATCATAGGTTACCAAACTCGTATCTGTGTCTGATCACTGCTTTAACAAAGTCTACCACTACCTTCTCCTTAAAATGGTGCCCTTTCATTTGGAACGGCGAGAGGCCTTCGAGGAATCCAAGATGGCCGCCGTAGTTTGTGGTGATTAGAGCTAGTTTCGAATCTCCAGCCTCAGCTTCTTCGTACGGCAAGTCTGTTTGAAAAAGAGGGAGACAAGAAAAGTATTCCCACGAAAGCTGAGAAGTACTTATAAAACTTAAAATGATAGTAGAAAAACGACTAATACGATACACGTTACAGCCTTAGCATTCGTAAAAAATCAAACTTAGGTCTTACATCTTCCGTACTGCAAGGGATCGTCAGTCGCATTGAGCGCGAAGACTGGAACAGGCAACAAACGTAATTTCCCAATAGACGAACATTCCGCATAAAAGTCTTTGTCTGACTTAAACCCGTACGCTTGGGAAGTTATCTCACGATCAAAATCACGAACT
>JABASK010000334.1:0-16485 GCA_019776465.1 Rambutanura hunanensis | reverse complement strand
GGGTAGAAGCGGATTGACAAAAATTTAGTAGACAAAGTCTTTAAATCTTGGAAAAGAAGACTTCGACTAGTTGTTAAAAAGCATGGCCGACATATTGAAAATGTTAAAAAAAGTTATTTTGCGCCTGCGCTAGTAGTAACACTAAATTCAAATTTGTCAAAAATAGGATGAATCACCCTCTGTATTATGCAAAAAAAATCCTACTTATAATAAAGTGTGAAAGCTAGGTAAATAGAAAAAAATATTATAACTCGTTTCTTTTAAATGGGCTGGTTTGACTTTTGACATACTTCGAAAATAAAAAACTTGTTTTTAAAAAAAAACAATACTTTTGAGGTCGTTTTTAATTTCTTGTTTCAACATTTTTTTTTATACGATTGGGTTACATTTATTTTTACTATCTACTTCTTAATCTCGGATTTTGAGAATTTTGAGATCGACGATGCAAGGAATATTTATATGGTACCGGACTGGAGTGTATAGTTTGTACCTAATTCTTACATCTAGCCACATGACTGTAAAAATCAAAAATTCAAAGGCTTCAACTTTGAACTGAATTGGTTCCAAGTCCATGCTTTTTCATTTGTAGATTTGTTTTTGCCAAAATTTACCCAATTTATTATGTTGCATTTGGCATCGTGGGTGAATAGAAGGCCATGTTCCAGATATAATCGTAAGCAGAGCTTACTTGATGATTACGACTAGATTAATATTTCCAGTGGAAAATAATTATCATTGTTTCTCGCTGCAGCACACTTGCCGATCTTATTTACTTCACCTTGCTATACATTACTAAAACATACCTAGTTATAGCTAACTTGCTACTGCAAATTTACAACGAATCAATTAAAGCAAAATTTTCTACATATCCAGAAAATAGCAAGAGGTATCAGAAGGTTAATTGCAACGAAGACGGAGAAAAAGAAAAAGAAAACATCAACATGCTGCCGAACCCAAAACGATTGATCCATTTCCATTGGTCTCAGTGCCGAAAAATCGTCGTGTCTTAAAACAAATTCCAAAGCTTCAACAGCCGTTTGAGTTGGGTTTGGTCTGAAATTGAATTTTTTTTAGAAAAGTTTCAAAATTATTCACACATTTCGTAAAATTATTAGTCTGCATCAGGTTAATTTATTACCTGTCCTTAAAAAGCTTGGACCTTGCCTCAACATTTTTCTTGTACCTAAATTTTGATGAAGGTTTATAAGTATACTTCACAATTCGAATTAAAAATATATTTTTTAGAAAACTCACATTGGATTTGTGAGAATTTCTGAAAAAGCGTTATTCAGGGATTCTTGCGATAACGTTGCAGCCTCAAGTTTTAATCCGACTTTCTGTGCCATAGCACGATAAGCATTATAATCTTGATCTGCGAAAAAAGGCATGACAATTACCGGAACCCCGTAGTAAGTAGCTTCCTGGATACTGTTCAGTCCACCGTGTGTCATCAATGCTCTCACAGATTTCTCACCTTTTGGTTAGTAAAAACGACATCATTTCATATGAAATTTGTGTCAGTTTTTTCTTTGAAATTTTGAATTCATTGTCTACATACGCAATATCTCCTTTTGAGGAAGCCATTTCGCAGCCATCAAATTTTTAGGTTGATTTGCTGAAATTAAAAGTCAGAAATCAAATTAAACTTTATAAAAATTCAATTGCAAGTTCTTACCGGGTGCTGGTCCATCCCACCGCCAAATGAATCCAACCTTTTTAAATTTTCTCATCATATTGAAAAACATTGAACGATATACTTCATCCAACGTACTAAACTCAATCGTTGAGCCAAACGATAGTAAAATGACGCCGTCTTCGTACGAATCTATGAATTCCTTAAAATTCTAAAATAGCAAACAAAGAGAAAGAAATAGTAAATTAGAAGTAAAGAAATTTTCCTTTTCAAAATTAAAAATCACCTGAGGCAAGACACCCGCTGGCTCGAAAAGGTTCATACCTCCAACCTAAAGTAATCAACGTTAATTTTACTAAAAAAATTTTTATGAAAATCTAGTACTAGAACCTAGACAAGCAGCAATATTGCCCAAAACCCAAAATCCACTTACATGCTTAAATAGCGGAGGAAGGGAAATAGGAAAATCATATGAAAAATGACTATTGATCAAAACCAAGGAAGTGTTTCGTTGAAGTTCAAATAATCCTGGAGCGTCAGTAAGCCCAAATCGTTTCATATAAATTTCTCGTAAAGTATTGGCATAACTTTCTGAAAACCCATAGTACATATACGAATTATACATCGTTCGAACTCTGGACCAAAAGGTCAATGGCACTTCCTCAGGTTGTAGCAACGAATCTGGAACATACGACATCTCGAGTGGTAATCCGAACATTCCGTAGATATGGTTGTACACTACAGAGGAATCATAACTCACAAACTTTGTGCCAAAATGATGCGTCAAAAAAATGGCACAGTCTCCTAAAATGATATTGACGACGATTAAGTCAAATTTCCCATGATCAATTAGTTGGTTGTAAGTCAAATCTTCCCGAGAATTCATCATTATTTCACATTGCGCAATAACACTGGGTTCGTAATTGGCAAATACCACTTCTTTTCCAGCTTTTCGATCCTTCATTCTATCTACACCGTAGTAGTCTTTTGTAGATTTTGTTAAGAAACTAGGAGCAATATCCATAATTTGTGGACTTGGTTTTGGTTGCTTAGGAGATGAAGAGACAAAAGTAATATTATGACCTTTGTCTGACAAGGCCAGTACCAGTGGCCAAATTGACAATTTATGCGAATAACTTCCAGCACCAAATAAAAACAAAATGTTGAGGCCATCGAGGCTTTGTGTGAAAAGTATGAGGGTGATCAACAATGATATGCGGGGAATTATAGCCATTTTGAAAGAAAAATAGTTTCAAAATTTTACTTTTTGGAAGGTTCACTCGGGTGTCACGCTTTACAACTGAAGGCGTTAAAAGCTTTAATAAATTCAGATAATGGCCTAGTCGTCTCCACTATTTTAAAGTATTCAAGTGTTGACGGATTTCGGTGCTCATTTTATAAGTAGAAACGACACAAAAACGCTGACGTTTACCAAAAAAATCAGCAAACAGAGGCACTTGAAAGTTTCAAGTTGAAATTGATAGGATAATCAATGGTTGGTTACTCAATGCTTTTATTATAAATCTTGTGAATTAATTTATCCTGGCTCTGGGCGAAGGTAAAGACTTTGTGTCCACGTGAGGTAAAAGAAATTTCAAAAAATATTATCTAATTTATCTAAGTTATAGGTCTTTATCTATAGTAGACAATTGCTCAATTGCTTTTAGATTCACGTGATAGTAATGATCAAATTAATTGTCTGAATTTTACTGATTAACTCGTCAACTTTATTTTCAATGATTGATTTTATTTTACTTCCAGCTTTTTATCAATGTCTCTGTGCCATAAAAATCTGATGGAGAACTCGGGTTCCCGGAAAATGTTTTGATCATATTTTTTTTGCTTTCCATGTCTCAAGAAACTTTCCTAAACTTTCTCTAATTTTGTTTTCATGTTCTTTTTTTTGGAAATTTTTTAAAATGCTGTATCGCAAATACTTTCCAAGTTTCGCGAAAATGAAACAGTATGCAAAAGAACCCACCTTGTAATGTGTAAAAAAATAATTGGAAAAAGAAATATAATAAGTAATTTTTTAAAAATAAGGCTGGGTTGACTTTTGACGCAATTTAAAAATGGAAAACTTTTTTTTTACAAACTTTTAAGGTCGTTTTTAATTTCTGCCTTCAAATACTTTTTTTAATATGGTTGGGTTAAATTAGTTTTTTACTACCTACCTTTTAATCCTTGAAAATTTGCAACAATTCAGCGAGTATTACACTGTACCTGAATATTGTGTACAGTCTGTACCGAATTATTACCCCTAGGCACATAACTGTCATAAAACGATGATTCGAAGGCCTTAAGGTTGAATTGAATTGGTTCGAATCCACGCTTTTTCATTTGTAAGATTGTTTTTATCGCACTTTATGGAATTTTTCATATCAGTAGAGGTTACTTGATAACTATACCACTACCTATAAAATAATTTTAGCAGGAAACAAATATTGTTTCTCTCTGCAGCACAACTTGCCTTATTCCTTATTTACTGTAAATCGCCTTGCTATACATTACTAACATTGCTAGCTTGCTAACTGCTAACTTAGGTACTATTGCTGACTTGTTACAATACTTAGAATTTACTGCGAATAAAAGCCAAACCTTCTACACGTCCAGAAAATAGTAAGAGGTATTAGAAGGTTAATTGCAACGAAAACGGAGAAAAAGAAAAAGTAGACGTCAACATGCTGCCGAACCCAAAACGATTGATCCATTTCCATTGGTCTCAGTGCCGAAAAATCGTCGTGTCTTAAAACAAATTCCAAAGCTTCAAGAGCCGTTTGAGTTGGATTGGGTCTGAAATTGAATTTTTTAGAAAAGTTTCGAAATTATTCACACATTGCGTCAAATTATTAGTATCACAGGAATTTATACCTGTCCTTAAAAAGTTTGGACCTCGCCTCCACATTTTTCTTGTACCTAAATTTTGATAAAGGTTTAATTAGTATACTTTCGTAGTTAGGTTAGACCTGGACTAAAAATTGATTTTGTAGAAAGCTCACACTGGATTGGTGAGAATATCTGCAAAAGCATTATTCAGCGATTCTTGGGTTAACGTTGCTGCCTCAAGTTTTAATCCAACTTTCTGTGCCATAACACGATAAGCATTATAATCTTGATCTGCGAAAAAAGGCATGACAATTAGCGGAACCCCGTAGTAAGTAGCTTCCTGGATACTGTTCAGTCCACCGTGTGTCATCAATGCTCTCACGGATTTCTCACCTTGGTTAGTAAAAACGACATCATTTCAAATGAAATTTGGGTCAGTTTTTATTTTGAAATTTTGAATTCATTGTCCACATACGCAATATCTCCTTTTGAGGAAGCCATTTCGCAGCCAGTAAATTCTTAGGTTGATTTGCTGAAATCAGAAGTCACAAATCAAATGGAACTTTACAAATATTCAATTCCAAATTCTTACCGGGTGATGGTCCATCCCACCTCCAAATGAATCCAACCTTTTCAAATTTTTTCATCATATTAAAAAACATAGAACGATAGACTTCATCCAAGGTACTAAACTCAATCGTTGATCCAAATGAAATTAAAATAACGCCGTCTTCGTAAGAATCCATGAAATCTTTAAAATTCTGAAATAGAAAAAAAAAACAGAAAGAAATAGTAATTACCATAAAAAAATTTCAAAGTCACCTGAGGCAAGGCACCCGCTGGCTCCCAAAGATTCATACCTCCAACCTAAATAAAACAGCGTATTAACTTTATTAGAAAAAATAGTCTAGTTCAAGAAGTTCTGAAAATCTAATAGAACCCAAACAAGCACAACAATAATTGTTAAAAATCCACTTACATGCACAAATAGCGGAGGAAGGGAAATCGCAAAATCATATGAAAAATGACTATTGATTAAAACCAAAGAAGTGTTTTGTTGAAGTTCAAATAATCCTGGAGCTTCAGTGAGTCCAAATCGTTTCATGTAAATTACTCGTAAAGTCTTGGCATAACCTTCTGAAGCCCCATAGTAAATATACGAATTATACATCGCTTGAACTCTGGACCAAAAGGTCAACGGCACTTCCTCAGGTTGTAACAACGAATCTGGAACATACGACGTCTCGAGTGGTAAACCAAACATTCCATACATCTTATTATACACTATAGAGGAGTCATAAGTGACAAACTTCGTGCCAAAATAATGTGTCAAAAAGTAGGCACAATCTCCTAAAACGACATTGACGACTATTAAATCAAACTTCCCATGATCTATTACTTGGTTGTACGCCAAATCTTCTCGAGAATTCATCAACATTTCACACATTGCAATAACGGTTGGTTCGGCAGTGGAAAATACCACTTCTTTCCCAGCTTTTCGATCCTTCATTCTATCTACACCGTAGTAGTCTGTTGCCGATTTTGTTAAGAAACTAGGAGCAATATCCATAATTTGTGGACTTGGTTTCGGTTGCTTAAGAGCTGAAGATACAAAAGTAATATTATGACCTTTGTCTGACAAGGCCAGGACAAGTGGCCAAATGGACAATTTATGCGAATAATTTCCACCACCAAATAAAAATAAAATGTTGAGGCCATCAAGACTTTGCGTGAAAAGTATGAGGGTGATGATGATGAACAACGACAGACGGGGAATTACAAGCATTTTGAGAAAAAAATTATAGTTTCAAAATTTTACGTTTTTTTGGGAAATCAACTCGGCACTCGCTTTCGGGTATCACGCTTTTTTACAACTACAGGCGTTGAAAAGTGGAGTTACCTAATTCAGATAATGATTGACCTTCTCGTCTACTCCACTACTTCAAATTATTCAAGTGTTTACAAATTTCAGTGATCGTTTTATAAGTAGACAAGATACAAAAAACCGCTAACTTGTAACTAAAAATCAGCAGAATCATGTACTTGAAGCTGATAGGATAATCAATACTTGGGTTCTCAATGGTTTTACTAGGTAGAAATTTTGTTCATTATTTTATCCTGGCCCTGGGTGAAGGCAAACGTGTGTATTTACATGAGGTAAAAGAACGCTCCGCAAAAAACTACAAAATAAATATCTAATTTACAGGTCTTTATCTATTATAATAAGACAATTACTGAAATGTTTTTTAATGCATGTGATACTAATGCTCAAAAGTATTGTCTGAATTTTACTAGTTTCAAGCAGCTGGATATACTTTCTATGTCCTAGTACTAGATTAAATTTTAAATCGTAAGAAAAAAACAGTCTTTTGTTAATTTTCATAACTTTTTAAAATGCAATTACCTTAGTTTGACCTTTACGAACTAACCAAAATATTAACGTTATCGAGTCAGTCATTGTCACGGTCACGGACCCGTTACTCACTTACGCTGTCATACAAATCTGTATATGTCCCGGTTAGTCAGTTCAGTAGTCACCCTCACCAGCGTTAAAATCATTTCATGAGAGCCACCTTGTGACACGTAGTTAGTTTTGCGTCACTTCTTTTGAAAAACGGCGCGAACCTGGTATTCCGCAATTTGTCAATTTTGTGTTTTGTTGTTTACATTTTGTTATCTTTTTACATATGTTTTTATTTAATTAGCAGCTTTGAGTAAATACGAATTAGTTTATTATTGTTGACCTTCATATAGAAATGATAAGATTCAGACAATCAACTGTATCAATTAAGTAAGTTACTGCTGTTCTTTTAACTCTTCAACTTCATTTTGAATGATCGATTGTTTCATTTTGATTCCAGGTTGTTGTCAATGTCTCTGTTACTATAAAAATCTTCTGGAGAACTCGGGTTCTCGGAAAATGTAAAGGCAATTTGTGTTTCTACGTTGCGTTGCGGTGGTGATAAATGGACATCGTGCACAATTTTGTAAACTCAAGACGTAAACTTAGCTTCGCATCTGCATCTGATGTAATCAAAATACTAACTTTTGCGACTCGCTTCTTTTGCTCTTACGGATAACGTCATTGTCGCTTTCCTTAGGAGCCTGTCATTCAATAGGCAGTGTGCTGCTGAGATTGTATACTCCAGTCCGTGAAAAGTAAAGGCAGTGAATCTCATACGCCATACATTTTGACATTAATCGTATTGTTGTGTAATAATATAACGCGATACCGGTGACAATATAAGTTCATTTGCAATGTTCTGTATCTCAAAACTAGTCAATCGGTTTTTACTGCCTCAGTCGTCATCAAGCGGGGCCACGTCACCGTTCGTCCGCATTTCAACGACTAAATGTCAGAGAGGTGAGCAGAAAATATCTTATGCATTTTTCTAGCTCCCAACCAATAATACTCAACATGGATTTTAACAAAGTTAACATTATGAAAAATAATTTCATGGAAATGAAACTGGCCTCGAATACCCGCGCGTCGTCAGGTCAGGTGAATTTCTTATGTTATTCACTGAATTACTATCGCGAAGATTAATTTATACGAGAAGGGAGAGGAGTTCTGTCACACGACTTGTATGTCTTTTCTAGGTATCATTTTCCGTGATGAACTTGATAATAAACTGGAATAATAATTCCAAGTATATTGGTTTGGCATAAACTTGAGATTGTAATAATCAATGATATTGAATTGTTCTTTATGTCTTAATTATTCGTTCGATTATTCACATGCCCCTCCTATGACCTCTAATTTCTCAAGATCGATCACGCTTTAAGTGCTTCTCATCTTTCCATCAAAAGTTGGTTAAGCAATTTAGATGACAACTCACGATATGACCTTGGCCTCAAGTTATGAAGACGAAAGGCCAGTGTCGTAAGAATATACCTTCGTAACTTAGATTTTTGGGCAATGTACTGCCGGGTTTGGTTAAGACATTAATGTTTCCAAATCCAAACGGGCACGAGACAACCCTAACCCAATAGGCATAGCTATAGCGACCTTGTAAAAAGTGAGGCGGGGTAATGATTCGTTCTAACATGTCATCCACTAGAATAGTAATTTTCTTGATTTCAAGGTGCGCGAAATTTTTGAAGAGACTCTTAAGAGTTCTAATTTTTTATTAACATTGATATGCGCATAATTAGACGAAAAAAAAACAGTTTAATTTTCTATAAAAAAAAAACTTACACAACGTCATCACTTTTCTCAAATCTGCAAAAGGTAGACAAAGTATAGCGTCTAGCATCTAGCATGCAATCTAGTCGTCCATCTTAAAAGACTCGTTTAGACAAGATTTACTTGTACTAGCTTAAAATTTTATAACAGTTTAAGAAAAGCAATTTTCTTGGTCGCCTATAATTTGCAATCTTAAAAATTAGGTTTACAACAATATTTGATACGAATAATTTGAATTTGTATGAAATACAACAATATTCACATGAAAGATTCAGAAGAGACAAATATTTTCGCACGTATTGTAGTCGCTGTAATGGCATGGCATGTTTTAATCAGATCAGAGGATACGGGAGGGTAAAAAACCACTTATAATTCTATCACCCTTTGTGATATGGTGTAATGCTATGTAGTACTTTGATATTGATAAATGGGACTCTCTCATCCCAAATATTCATATTATGACACGCGAAAGCATTTTCCTAGTTTGGGTTTTTTTTCCCTTCTAGGATAATGAAACTCAAAATGTGTACATTGTTTAGTAGCGCCACTTCTACTCGCTAGGATTCTGAAAATGATGAGGCTAGGACATTCAGTAGTTTTGTTTCTCATTACATTTTTGTGGGTTCCTCCGTCTAGTAGGGCTTCGCCTTCGTGCCACCACGATTTTAGTTGTGACGCTGTGAGTATTCAATGTAGTGTTAAAAAATTAGATAGTATAGTATTGTTTCGAGACATTTAAGTAAATGCCCGAAGCCCGACCTTAATTCTTAATTTTTTACTTTCTTTATTCTAGAACCTTCAGGAGTTGGAGGATTCGGTCAGAACAGAAGTATCGGTGTGGATTTTATTACGGAACTGGCCATTGTTACTCTACGTCGTGCACGGTTTCATTCTCATACTAAAATGAGTTACTTTGTTATTGGAGTAAGCGGTGTCACTTGTGGAGGAAAAACGACAATGTCCAAGTTGCTTCAGAAATCATTTCCTTGGTCAAGAGTTATTCATCAGGATAAGTATTTTTACCCTGAAGATTATCCTGGACATCAACGTCTTCCAGAAATTGACAATCACATCAACTTTGATCGGTGGTCGGCCATGGATATGGATCAAATGCATAAGGACGTCGAACGACTCCTATGGACTCCTCCAGAGTTGAACAAAAGCAATCAAATTGTAGGCAATGTTGAAATTGCTCCGAATTTCGCGGAGGGTTTGGAACTTTTACGAAATTTAAAGGACATTGGTAAGGAATGACGAGACTTTTGTACGTGATTCATTTAGTTTGATTGCTGTAGTAGTGTTCAAACGAATCTTATTTTGTTTAGAATTGAACACTTCCAAGTATTCGGATATTCCAATCCTGATTATTGAGGGATTTACTATGTTTGAGTCTGACGATTTGTATGACAAGTGTGATATTCGATTCTTCCTTACCTTGGATGAGGAAACGTGTCGTCGTCGTAGGAGTTTACGAGTTTTTGATCCACCAGATGGACCAGGATATTTTGATCATTGGTAAAATTTTGTTTCAGCTCAAATCACGTTTAATTTCTGAATTTTAAAACGGCTAATTTTTTTTTTGATTTTCTAGTATTTGGCCCGAATACCGGAAACATTTCAAGCATTTCATTGAAGATCGAGCTGGAATCAACGTTGTGAGTGGAAAAGCTCATATTGGTAACATCTGGAAAGATAGCGTTGAGCTCATCATGCAAAAAATGGAAGAAAAGTTTGCATACAAATTGAATTCGGCAAAAGGAAATTTTCAGTAGAAAGAGAAGGAAAAGAGAGCTATTGTAAAATTTTTATTTTTTATTAATCACAAATTTTAGATATAACATGCCCTGACTCGTCAAAAAAACGCGTGACACACTTCAATCAAATGCGGAAAAAAATAACCGGAACAAACGTAAAGAGAAATCTGTTTGCTTTTCTACCAAACTACGTCTAAATAACAAGAGTGAACAAATTTTTAACGTTATTAAATTTTATTAGAAGAAGTTTCACTTAACTTACATGACAGGTCGTTTAAAATTCGTACATGACAGATAAATAGTGACACGATTACTTCAATAAAATTCACACTGGTACCCATTTTAAAGTTCAAACAAAAGGTCATATTCCAAGTCAATTTAACCAATTTAGTAAATTCGCTTTTAGTAGAACCAACTTTGCGTGGTAGTAATTTTTGACTCATCGAACTTTCAAATTTGATGATGAGCTACTTACATAGAAATAGGCACTTAAATCAAGGCAGTTAATTACCAACATTTTCGACAAACCCAGAAAATAGCAAAAGGAATGAGAAGGTTGATGACAAGAAAGATAGAGAAATAGAAGACGTAGACCTCAACGTGCTGCCGGACCCAAAATGATTGATTCATTTCCATTGGTTTCAATGCTGAAAAATCGTCATGTCTCAAAACAAATTCCAATGCTTCAATAGCTGTCTGCTTTGGATCTGGTCTGATATTGAAATTTTAAAATAAAATTTTACAAAATTTATCCTTCTCCCAAAATTAATAATTTGTTACGTTAAAATTTAGTACCTGTCTTTAAAAAGTGTGGACCTCGTCACCATATTTTTTTTGTACCTAAAATTTGATGAAAGCTTGTCACACGCTTTCCCAATTTGTTATGAAGTTGAACTTTATTTTCCGGAACCTTACATGGGATTTGTGAGAATTTCTGAAAAAGCGTCATTCAGCGATTCTTGCGACAACGTTGCAGCTTCAAGTTTTACTCCTACTTTTTGTGCAATAATACGATAAGCATTGAAATCTTGATCTGAGAAAAAGGGCATGACAATTAGTGGAACTCCGTAGTAAGTGGCTTCTTGGACACTGTTTAGTCCACCGTGTGTCATCAATGCTCTCACAGATTTCTCACCTTTTAGTTAGTAAAAATGACATCATTTCAAATAAAATTTGAGTCATTTTTTTTTTAATTTGAATTTATTTTTACCTACGCAATATCTCCTTTTGAGGAAGCCATTTCGCCGCCATCAAATTCGTTGGTTGGTTTGCTGAAATCAGAAGTCAGAAATCAAATAAAAATTTATAAATATTCAATTGCAAATTTTTACCTGGCAATTCTCCATTCCACCGCCAAATGAAGCCAACCGTTTTAAATTTTCTCATCATATTGAAAAACATTGAACGATATACTTCATCCAAGGTACTAAACTCAATTGTTGAGCCAAATGAAATTAAAATGACGCCGTTTTCGTATGAATCCATAAAGTCTTTAAAATTCTAGTTCATGATATTAAAAAAGATAATCAAAGACTAAAGTTGAGGCTAAAATAATTCCCGAAGCGATTGAATTTTTCTACGGAACTAAAATTTACCTGAGGTAATTCACCTGTCTTTTCCCAAAGAGGCATTCCACCGACCTTGGCGAAAAATGACAAAATATTAGTAGAATATAAGTGAAGATAATTGAACCGATTTTTTAAGTGTCTTTTTTCAAATTTTGAATTTACTTACATCGCGAAAAAGTGGAGGAAGTGATCGAGCAAAGTCGGTTGAAAAGTGACTGTTGACTAACACCAACGAAGCGTTTCGTTGGAGTTCGACTAATTCCGGAGCTTCCGTTAATCCAAATCTTTTCATATAAATTTCGCGAACAGTGTTAGAAAAATGGTCGGTATATATGTTGTAGATGTACGATTTAAACATAACTTTAATACGAGACCAAAAATTCAATGGTGCGTCATCACGTGACACAAAATCCGGAATCCACGAATTCTCTAACTGTAGACCAAATATTCCGTAAAACCAATCGTATACTACACATGGAACATACATGACATATTTGGAGCGAAGGTGATGTGTCAAGTAGAAGGCACATTCTCCAAAGACGGAATTAATCACGATCAGGTCAAATTTTCCGGATTGTATCACCTGATTAAAAGCAGGATCTTCCTGCGAATTCATCATTTTTTGACATATATTTACAGAAACTGGTTCATAAGGAGAGTATACGACTTCGTCCCCTTTTTCCCTATTTTTGATTCTATCGACGTTGAAGAACTGATCAGTAGCTTTTGTGTAGAAACTTGGAGTAATGTCTGTAATTCGTGAGCTTGGTTTGGGTTGCTTAGCAACTGAAGACACAAAAGTGACATTGTAACCTTTGTCAGATAAGGCCAAGACAAGTGGCCAAATAGACAACTTGTGCGAATAATTTGCACCACCAAATAAAAATAAAATGTTGACTGCGGAAGTGCTTTGCAGTAAAAGTAATGAGATGAGACACCACCGTGAGATGTACAGTGCGTCCATTTTGAGAATGCTGTCTGAAAAGTATTCCGTTACACTCCAAACAAAAATGGGAATAGGTTTTAAAAAAATGTACAACTTTGAACAAAAAAATTTTCAAACTCTACTTTTTAAGTTGTATCATGTTTTCGTTATCACTTCTTTTAGAGGGTTTTTCATGTTGTCAGGTTAGTACTCAAACGCTAAGTTTAGCTTACGTTATAACTCCGAGTTTTCGACCACTCGGTTAATTCTTCTAAAGTACCTATCACGTAACAACTCGTGCAGTACACAGTTTTGATTTTGATTAAAACTCAAAACCGGTCGAAACCAACTCAAATCAACACTAACTGGAAAACGAGATTACTGATTGATTACAAAACTTCCTTATCCAAACAACCAAGTTTTACAGCTCTAAGTTACAATACGCTTATGTCGCTTAATCTAAACAGACACTTAAGTTTACTCAAAGTTTATCTGCATCCTATGCTTCCCATACAAACTATTTAAAAAGTAAAACAATACAGTTTCAGTTGAATTGTTAGACATTTCACAATCATTCAATAAATATGCGTTCTTCAACTTTTGATTCAAATGCTAGAATTGCTGAAGAGATCATTGACTTTTATTCAAAACGTAGCGATTATTTTCATGGAATAAAATTCCAATTGAAGACACTTTGTAAAACTACCATTACGACTGACAATATTTCTGATATTGAATAAGGGCGAAATTTTAAAATTTAAAGTTTAGACAAAATTTAACAAAAAATTTATTTTAGAAAATGCTCTTCTTCATTGTACTTTTCAAAACTTTTTCAACCGTTCAAATTAATTAAAAGTAAAGTTGTTGAAATATACACTGATTCTGGGCAGTTATAATTGAATCAACATCTTCGACACACCCAGAAAATAGTAAGCGGAATTAAAAGGTTGATGGTAACAAAGATGGAAAAATAGAAGAAATAAACATCAACGTGCTGTCGAACCCAAAAGGATTGATTCATTTCCATTGGTCTCAATGCCGAAAAATCATCGTGCCTCATAACAAATTCTAAAGCTTCAATAGCTGTCTGCGTTGGATTTGGTCTGAAATTGTTTTAACAAAATTTCAGAGTTAGCCTCCTCTGTAGTAATTAATTTTTGGTATAATTTGGTACCTGTCTTTAAAATGTTTGGAACTCGTCATCATATTGTTCTTGTATCTAAATTTTTATAAAGATTTCTCGTACTTTTAATTTTTTTTATTGAAATTCAATTTTTGCTGAAAGCTTACACGGGATTGGTGAGAATTTCCGAAAAAGCGTCAATTAGCGATTCCTGAGTTAGCGTTGCTGCCTCAAGTTTTAATCCAACTTTCTGTGCCATAACACGATAAGCATTATAATCTTGATCTGCGAAAAATGGCATGACAATTAGTGGAACCCCATAGTAAGTGGCTTCATGAATACTGTTCAGTCCACCGTGTGTCATCAGTGCTCTCACGGATTTCTCACCTAGACCCAACGATATTCAAATAATTTCTTATAAAAATTGCACTTCTTTTTAATTTCTTCGTTTTTTTTTTTGCAAAAATTGTATTTTTTGGTACATACGGAGTATCTCCTTTTGAGGAAACCACTTTGCAGATAGCAAATTTTTGGGACGGTTTGCTTAAAATGTGAATTTAGAAAAAGTTTGCATTTTAAATTAATTTTTCAAATTGAACAAATAATAAAGTAAAGCAACACCTGCTGATATTAAATTCTTACCGGGCAATTCTCCATCTCCCCATCTCCATATAAATCCAACCTTTTCAAATTTCCTCATCAAATTGAAAAACATTGACCGATGGACGTCGTCCAAGGCATTAAACTCCATGGTTGTACCAAATGAAAGCAAAACGACTCCATCTTCATAAGAATCCATGAAATCTTTAAAATTCTAATTCATAATTAAAACAAAATCAAACAATAAATTAAACTGGTGTTGAAATTTGAGAAACGCATGTATTTTTTCACAGAATTAAAATTAACCTGAGGCAATAAGGCACCCGTCTTTTCCCAAAGAGGCATTCCACCTACCTGGAAAAAATGACAAAATGTCACCAATTGTTAGAATATAAGTGAAAAGGTAATTGAACTGATTTTTTTTAAAGTTTTTTTTTTATTATTTTAGTAATTTACTTACATCCAGAAACAACGGAGGCAGGGATCGAGCAAAGTCGGCTGAATAGTGACTATTGACTAAGACTAAAGAAGCGTTTCGTTGAAGTTCAACTAATTCTGGAGCTTCCGTTAATCCAAATCGTTTCATATAAATTTTTTGTAAAGCTTGCGATAAATTGTCGGTATTCCTGTTGTAAATGTACGAATTATACATGACTTTGACACGAGACCAGAAACTTAATGGCGCGTCGGTGCGTGATACAAAATCTGGAATCCACGAATTCTCTAGCTGGAGACTAAACATTCCATAAACCCAATCGTACACTACACACGGATCAAAGATGACATATTTGGAACCAAGGTGGTGTGTCAAGTAGAAGGCACATTCTCCGAAAACTGAATCAATCACGATCAAGTCAAATTTTCCGGATTCTATCACCTGATTAAAAGCAAGGTCTTCCCGGGAATCCATAATTTTTTGACACATATCGATAGAACCCGGTTCATAATCGGAGTATACGACTTCGTCTCCTTTTTTCCTATTGCTGATTCTATCCACGTTGAACAACTGGTCGGTAGCTTCTTTGTAGAAAATTGGAGTAATATCTGTAATTTGTGGGCTTGGTTTTGGTTGCGTAGCAACTGATGAGACAAAAGTGACGTTGTGACCCTTGTCAGACAAGGCCAAGACAAGTGGCCAAATAGACAATTTGTGCGAATAATTTGCACCACCAAATAAAAATAAAATGTTGACTGCGGAAGTGCTTTGCAGTAAAAGTAATGAGATGAGACACCACCGTGAGATGTACAGTGCAACCATTTTGAAAATGGTGCCACGAAAGTATTTCTAAAATGGGAATAGCTGTATAAACGCTGCTTTGAAAAGTCCCTAGATTAAAATGTGTATCTCACATGTTTTGCGTTATCACTACTTTTAGAGTGTTTTTATCATGTGTTGTTAGTCAATAAGTGTCCATAATTCAAGGTCCGACTTCATGGTCAATACAATTACAAGCTTCTTTAATTCTTATTAAAACCAATATGAGTATAAAAGGTTCACTTTTTCTTGGAGATTGAGAGTTTTAAATCTCACTTTCATTGCAAAGATTACGTGAAAAATCCCCGGAACTTTCCCCAAGTTCTTTTGTACCCTGTTGCATTAGTGTTTGAGAAAAATCTCTTAAAAGACATTTTTTGTTGTTGTCAAGGAACCTTGAATTTGAGTAATAAAAAACCAATAATTAACTCCTTAAAGAAGCAGAGTTGAAAGCTTGTAATATAACGCCCGGTACTTACTTACTATGCTCTTGCCTTACGCCCGGTACTTACTTACCGTGCTCCGTGCCTTACTGGTGCTTTGCTCTGTTGTTTTTGACAATTTTGCGATACTAACTTCCCTTTGCTTTCCCCTGTGCCTTGTTGCCTCATTTCC
>JABASK010000333.1:0-16513 GCA_019776465.1 Rambutanura hunanensis | reverse complement strand
TTTGATGATGCCAGAGTTTCCAAAACCATGTTTACTGATCATTTTCCATATAAAACACAAAGAGCTTTTAAATACTTTGAAACTTCATCTAATTAAAAAATTGTATTAGTACTTTGTATTTACTCAATTAATTAATTCAAGTTTAACAATTTAATTAAAGCAAGAGAAAAAAAAGCAAGAATTTTGTCAAGTTTTGTGAGGTCAATTACCTAATGGTTTTGAAAGAAAATGCTCGTGTGACAATTTCCTTTGTCATTTTGACTGACTTTTTTTTCCTTCTGTTGATTAATTTCCTTACAGAATAGAACTCCTTTCTTGTGTGTCAAGGTCAGTTGGTTCGTTTATGAATATGATTGTTTACGAGTGCGTGACCTCTCAAGTAACTCGTGTGACTTACACGAGTTAGTATCACTTTTGGAAACATTACGTTAAGTAACTAACAAAGGATACTCATATTTATCACGTTTTCAAAGAAAACAAGTCAATTCCTTGAAATAACTTGCAAAGTGAAAGTGACTGGATCAAAATGACCTTTGGTCACTTCTACTCACATTAGTATATATTCTTCAAAAATTGTTCTACCCTTGAAAATAAAAACAGGTTTTAATCGTTTGAACATTTGAGATAACATATGTTTTTCCAGCCAAAAATAATTTGGGGTTCTCTTAACTTTTTTTTTGGATATTTTTCTTCTTAAAAAATTATTTTTCCCCAATTCTTTCCGTTTCACTCTGTTTTTTTTTTGCACGATTTCATTTGATTGCGCAGCCAACTAAATGCACTTTTTTGTGCAGTTTACTCAATAAATTTGGTAAAGGTAAGGAGAGGAGTTACAAAAGCTTTAAGAGTCAAGGCCAGTAACTTACACCGTGTTTCAAATATTAATCAACGCTTTGATAACTTTAATTTAATATTTAATTAAATTGTTTAATAGTGCATTAAAAACTACATTACGCCATTTTTTGTCATTGGGTGGCAGGGGAGGGAAATAGGGCGGGGGGCGGTTTGCGTTAGGAAAAACCAAGGTTTAAGTTTTGTAATTAGCGCAAGTGGAGATTACGACTATTGAACCTTCAGGCGTAGCCTTACCTTTTCAATTAACGCAAACGTTCTTTTGCTCTTCAGAAATGTTAAGACGATTGAAAAAAATGGCATAAGATTTTGTACATTTGCATAAAACCCTGTGCCCATTCAATACTTTGATGATACCTCTGTCTTTTGGTAAACTTTCATTCATTTGCAAAATGATTTTGCAAATTTAAGTTTTACTTCTCGAAGATTATTTGCATTATTACAAGTTACTCAAGGATTTCTCCAGTTAATAACAGAGTGCAAAAAAAAAATTTGTTGTTGTATTCTAGTCTTTTGTTAGTCAGTAGAAGTGATGATAAGGAGAAGAGCTAATGGTCATTTTTTTTGCAATAAAATTGTATTGACGAAGTATTTTTTTGCCATTGTTCTTACCACCCTCTTCTTTGGCTTGTAAACAATACGAATTGTAAAGGGATTGAGCTTAAAGTGGAACCAAAGGAAAGGGCATTTAAGTTTGTTGTCCCATGGCCCTGGAAGGCAGAAGTAAAGTTTGAGTCCAAGAAGAAACTTTTTTAATTGTTCGTGGTAGTAACCACAAAGGACTTAATTAACTCTCGGATTTTAAACTAATCAAGGCAATTAAAGTTTAAGGTTAGTGGAAGTCACATGAGTTGACAACGAGTGTCGGCACGTTTTGTGGTTTTAAATGAAAGACACGTTTTTGTTTTGTTTTTTTTTTCAAATTTTGTATATTTTTTTACATTACTATTTGTAAAGAAATCAGTGAAAGTTTTTTTTATTGTTGGAGGTCAGATTTTCAAAGTTTAGTGTAAAAAAGTTTTGTTTTGTGCAAAAAAATAACATGCCTTCTTTAGTACTTTTTGGAAGACGATGGGGTATTGGATCAGACGACTTTGTTTTTCCAACAGTGATTGATCTCAGTTTCAGAGGAATCTGGTGAGAACATTTTGTTAATTTTTATGTTATGTTTAATGTTAATGTATTGTTTCACCTCAAAAGTTTTTTTCCACAATTTTTTACAAATGCGAAGATTTGCTATTTTTTTTTATTGGGAAGTTGGAAGGTCAGAACGTGACGTGCGAAACTGAAAACAGGTTATTTGATTTGTCAAAATAATGATCATGAGAATTTGCAAAAAGTAGTGTAGTATTCATAGATGTAAAGAAAAAATACTTATATATAAAAACAGTACTAATAACATAAAAAAAATATTTATTTCTAGTTAGTATTACCACGAGAGCTAAAATAATTGGAATTGACTCTAAGTTAGTTAATGTTAAGAGTTAATTTATCTAACGATGCTGCGTGTTCGATAAGGGTGCACATAGCGATAACAAACTGAACTGCATATTATAATTTATATCAAAATATGTTTTTTGTATTTGTTTTTGTTTTTAGGCTTATTCTCACTATTATAATTTTGATTAAAAACTTCCACGGTTTTGCATGTCCAGCAACCAAGTGGATATTCATTGGATTTCTCACCATTTTTCAAGGTAGTTTCATTCTTGATGTTATTTTGATTCACTTGAGTCGTCAAGGCGGAGTCATGGAAACTCATAAACGTCAAAACGTACCCAGTGTTCTTTATCTTCGGTGAGAAAGTAATTAATTACTTGTAATTAATTAATTGAACAGACAAACTTTTCTTATTAAAAGGTGTTAATTACTTATTTTCTGTTTTTTTGTTAATTTTTAGGATTTTTTCAGAAGTGTGCTTCATTTTATGGAATGCTTTTGCTTCAAAAGTTCATTGGTCAAGGCAAATCCAATGTTCAGAAAATTCAGAAATTCAGACGTTTATGCTAGGTAAGTTTGCATTCAAATATAAATCTATTGTTCCGGCGTAGAACACCGCACATCTCAAAATCAACAATTTTAATTTCGTTGTTAAAGGATTTTAAATTTGAAAAACAACTTTATGAAATCTAAGTGTCGGTCTGTTTCGAATTGTGGAATCGCTTTGTTTTATTAAATTTTTTGCAGGGCTTGAATGTAGCCCCGAAAAGTTTAGAAACAAGTTCTGGTTGGAAAGCGTTAATTTTTATTGAAGATTTGGATGACACAAAGAAATGGACCACAACAAAAAAATTTTTTCCAAAAAATTTTCTTTTTCAAAAAATTTTTTTTTCTAAACTTTTTTCAAGTATTTTTTTTCCCGAAATATTTTTTATTGAAGATTTGGAAGATACAAAAAAATGGACCCCAAAAAATTTTTTTTTCCAAAAAATTTTTCTTCAAAATTTTTGAAAAAAATTTTTTTCCGAAAAATTTTGTTATTGAAGATTTGGAAGATACAAAACCATGAACCCCAACAAAAAATTTTTTTCCAAAAATTTGTTTGCATAATTTTTTTCTCTGAAAATTTTTTTATTGAAGATTTGGAACAGACAAAAACATGGACCCCAACAAAAAATTTTTTCCAAAAAATTTTTTGTTGAAAAATTTTTAGTGCAGTTCGAGTTTGTTGTTTCTGAGATGTGTGGTTCTTCGTCGGAGCGATACAAATGTTAAATTATAAATATTAATATATTATTATATATATTATTATATATATATTATATATATTAAAATTTTAAACGATTACCTCAACTATAGGTTTAATCACCTTTAACTGGATTATCCTCGGACTTCAACTACTGTTCAGTCTCTACGCTTACGATCCTTTAGGAAGCGTGAAAGTTCTGGATTTTCCAGAAGAAAGTGACCCGCTTCCGAATGCACAGTTATGCAACGTTCCAGACACGAAATATTCCAAGCGATTGCGCAAGCGCCTTCGGTGTTATTCGTGCAGGGTCTGTGACACGAGTAACGCCGAGGACACACGAGATGCATTTGACGAACTTTCACGTGAGTCACGTGATGCCTTAATTTAGTTAGGAATCAAGTTGTAAACTACGTAAATAGAGTGGTCAAGCGTCACTTCCTTTCAACTGTAGGGTTGAGTAACATAAAAAAAAACCATAGCGTCAATTGTGTATCAAAAATTAATTTGTTTTCCGCTATTTTGTTCAGGTGTCATTGGATATGGCATTGGTGGCGTTGATTTGGTGCATTCAGATGTAATGGCAGGACTCATTTTGTTAGGAATGAAGGATCGACGTGAAAAAAGAATTCGAAGATCAACAAAACGAGATTGGCGTGAATGGAACCATGGAAATCAATTTAAAATTTTGAGCCAACCTACACCGAGCGATGGCTCAATAAAGTTTGGAGACGACTGGAGATCATTTAAACACTTGAGCCATTTTTTAAAATATGCCAGTGCCATTTTTGGATGGCGAATTGTTCCGTTTCAACAAAATCATTCAGTTCGCCATTTGGCCAAACATCTTTCTTCAACAAATTGTCTTCCGTAAGATTGTTTTTTTTCGAAGTCAAGCAATAAACTTTGCAGTTTACTTTAAATCGACTTAACCTAAAATTATTTGGTTTATAAGTTTTATAACGTTTATTTTTGTTTTTTTTACAGTTGTCATAAATATCCGGTTGAGGTCGAAGGTGACAATTGTTGCTTCTTAGAAACGGCTGGAATCAAAGCTATTGTAGCAGCAGAATTTGAAGATATAATTTATGTTTCGTTTAAAAATCATTTATTTGAAGTACCATTCTTTGTTTCTGTCGACCACGTGACGACATCTGTTGTTTTGGCATGTCGTGGGAGTTTATCAATAAACGACTTAGCTATCGACTTTGTCGGATGGCCAGTACATCTCGACGGATATCCGGAAAATTTTAAGGCAAAAATTATAAATTCTTATTAAAAAAAAGCAATTAATTTTTTTTTGTTCTCCTAGTAGGCTCACCGAGGAATACTCACAGCTAGTTGCAGAATCAAGGAAAAACTCGAAAGCCTCACCGTCCTTTCAAATATTTTTACGAAATATCCTGCTTATGATTTTGTACTCACTGGTATGTTGTTATAAGACATTAAAATATATTATTTCAATTATATTTTATAGAAAAAGGTTATAATTAATAATTATAATTTAACAAAAAAAATTTTTAGGGCACAGTTTAGGTGCAGGGTGTGCAGCTATTTTGTCACTTCTATTTCTTCCCCAGTATCCCCGCCTCAAATGCTACTCCTATTCCCCACCAGGTGGCCTTCTGTCAAAACCTGCTGCCGACTTCTGTGACGATTTTGTCACCTCATTAACTTATGGTGCCGATATGGTCATTAGCCTTGGAATTTTACAGATTGAGAGACTTATTCTCAGATTAGTTGAAGTACTCAAGGAGGCACCGATCCCCAAGGTTAGTTTTTTATTTAAATTAAATTAAATTTAGATTAATATATTTTTTTGAACAAAATTTGCGATTGACGTTTGTTTATTTTTAAATTTTTTATGGGGTGTTACATTTCTAGTATCGATTGTTGTTAAGAACTTTTTCATGTTGCAAAGTTCGAGATGACTTGTCCTGGATGACTTTACCGAAATTTGAAACTGGTGAAGAAAATGGGAACATTTTGGCACCACTATCAAAAGACTTTACGATTTCAATGGTTAGTCATTCATGTGACAACGGTGGAGAGTTTCCAAGTTATCAAAAGGTACACAATTTTTTTTTACTTTTACAACCCATTTTTTAAATTCACGAAATGTTTGTTTTCCCCCAGCAAATTCCTTCGCCGCAGGCTGCACCCGGAACAAAATACCCGACTTTAGAAGGAATGTATCCACCCGGGAAAATCATTCATGTTAGAAAGCATGCAAGGTAACCAAAAGTAACTTTCAACTGTTAGGATTCAAGAATAATAATCACCTAATTAATAGGTATAATTAAAACCAAACATATATATTTTATCAGGTTGAGGTACAGTAGACAAGACTCAAAGGTAAACATGGGACCAAAATGGATGTGGAGGTGGGCCGATCGAACAGATTTTGATAATCTTAAAATTACAAAAACCATGTTACTCGATCACTTTCCAATGATTATTCCTAAATCCCTCAAATATCTTGAAAATTTGAGCTAGCTAGTAAAATTTAAGAGCTATGCTTGAATTAGTCTTTTTAAATGCATGACAAACTTGGAGTCATTTTTAATAAGATTTTTGTTAACCCTGTAACGAATAGTATTCGACTCATATTCCAAAGATCCGTCTAGTACAACTAAAAGTAGCCAGAATGTCGACCTGCTCAAAAACTCCTCCTTTGTTTTTTCTGCCGAGAGGCATGGGAGAAACCTTTGGATACAATTTTTGTATTTCAGCCAAATTATAAATAATAAATAAGTTATAAACAGTTATAAACAAATTATAAATAAGCCAGGACCGAATTGTCAAAGGCATTTCGTATTTTTCATTTATACTGCGAACTAAAGTGTGTAAGCTCGTTCCGACGGTATAGTTAGATTGGATGATTGTCATTTTCAGACCTGTAATGTTCAAAATCTGAGCCAAATGTTCCTTCGAGTTCAACAAAAACCGATTTGTCTACCTTGACTTCTAAGATCAACAGGTAGCAATGTTTTGCAATACGGTTGACATAGTATTGTTAACCTTAACCTAACATTAAACCTAACCTTACAAATACCAATTCGGCAAAAAAAGAGGAGTTTTTATTATCAAGGGAACCAACTTTCAAGGCAACGCGTAGTGTGCTCAGTAAATATAAAATTTCTGAAAAGATGCACCCTGTTGTTTCAAACTAAATTTGTCCCATTTGTAACTATTGCTACTACTATTAACTTTGAGTCTTTCTTAATAATAATTCTAAAGCTTGGCGTTTTAAATTATAAGCATTAGTTGAAAAGAAATTTAATAACCAATTAGTTACACTGACAAGTACTACCTCGATCTTCCTATTTATCCTGTTCTTATGGTTTCAATGACTTGGATTTTTTGCGAGTCCGCATTAAACTCTATAAGTTCAGCATCTTTAAGCTCTCCAGAGATTCCTTCTGATACGTCTGTAATAATGAGGTTAAAGTCTACTGCGCGAGTTTCCAAATAGGAAATAGTCCTTTTAACAAAAGGATCGTCGAAATGATCGCTTAATATATCATACCTGGTACAAAATTAAAATTTTTTTTAAAGTAATAGTAAAAATCGTTAATAATATGTATCCATTGTGAGCCATAAACTCCGTCAAATAAGTTATTCATTTACTTAAATTATGTTTACATTTACAAACTTATTTCAAAATTTTACTTACAGAGTCCCATCGTCGGGTTGACCGTGTGCCCGTTTGATTTCTACAAACCAGTACGAACGATCGTCAATCCAAACATTGAGGAAAGTACCATTTTGCTTGGATACATCGGGTGCCTATAAAAATATGCAGTAGTGAATCAAAACATTTCTAAGACATTATAATGACAAACTGGACTTACATCTATTAATCTGAGAGGAAGTTCATCCTCTTCAATGTCGGCAATACTAGCATCAAAGTTTGCATATAGTGGATCTTCGTTTGGTTCAATTGTGTATAGAACATTTGGCTTAAGCTTATACTTAGCGGCTTCCGTAGTCGTTTCCTCGCAAGGACTTAGAGGTATTGTGTCCCCGACACTAAAATTGAAGTATATAATTGTAAAGAAAATTGGTCACAATGAAAAATAGTATGTACAACTAGCAATATAAACGTAGTATTTCTTACTCCGATGTCTGCGATTTTCTCACTTTGAACCAGCCAATGTATATATTTTCGCCATTAAGATAACCTTCGGATAAACCCTTTATAAAACAAAATATGCAATAACATGTATACTTTAATATCATTAAACACCATTAAATTATGGACAAAAATTGAAGACATCCAAAAAAGGATAATAGTTTAAACCCTATTGTGCAGACTGCTAAAAATTATAGACAGTGAATTTGTTCACAATAAAACTAGTCGTAAGGCTAGTAGCGAAAAACATAGCAAATAATGTAGAAAACTGACCATCACAGTAAAAAAAATAGCTTCTTAACTTTAGCAATTATGTGTTTCGTTGTTCAGAATATTCTGTTAAATAAAATTGGGCATTTGTTTCGTAACGGTTACGCTGAATAGCTTTACAATTTTTAAATAATGGAAACGAAAGTCACAAGAACGTTTTACTTTCGGAACCAAACTCATAGTACTTAAAATTCAATATTTGCAGTAAACGATAACATACCACTCCTAGTCCAATCGTCTCTTCATCGCGTACTACTGGCATATGTTCACCGTCGCCCACTTCTATCGCAACTTCATCGTCGTCTACCACCTAAAAAATTAATTAAAAATTTTGTTGTATTGTTATTCATTTTTAATTTGAAATTTTGTAATCTTACTCTTCCTGACGCGGTGGTGCGGAGTTCGGCATTAGATTCATGTAACCATAAGAAAAGTACAGCGATGACCAACAGCGCCTAGAATTACAAAATTGTGTCTTACAAATAACGAGGAAGACAAAGCAGATTTGCAAGAAAAATACATTTTGTTTATTTCCGACGGATTATTTATTGCTACCCTTGAAGCTTGCAACAATTTGAAAAGATAAAGTGTCTGACTTACCGAACGGGAGCTTAACAAAATACGGCAGCTAGAGTGGGTATACATCGTGGCCATAATTTGTCTGGTTGAAGGAATAGTTAAGTTTTTTTTTGTAATACAACAGTAGAAAAACAATTTCAATTCTATGCTCTTTAAGTATTCGAGGAAATACGTATTTACCATCTACGTACTAATATTATACGTAGGCAGTTTTTTGGCTTTAAAGATCTCCACGTGTAGTATTATTAGAAAAAGAGAAAAATACGTAGAAAGCGTTGTTTTGCAGAATGGAAAATTTATTCGTTTTGCTTGCGATGACGCAGTTAGTATTTTGAATTCATTCTAGATACATTATGGACAGTGTGATTTCCAGTGGAGAACATTTATATCTACAATGTCAACTGCGCCGCCGAAAAATTGCCGGGCTATTCAAAATTTATCTAATGTGTATAAGACTTCGTAAAATTGTTCATCTTAAAACAAACTCAACTTAAACTAATCAGGAATTCTTTTGTGCAGCAGCTATCATAACAACATTGATCTCTGTCAATTAGTTTGATTTTCAGCTAAAACTAGAATTCTGTGTCTTGATTAATCAAGGTGTTGTATTCCGTACAGAAAACAAAGAAAATGATTCCAATATAACAAGGTATGACCATAGATTACCTACTAGGTAGGCTAAATCCTTCCTTCTTCGCTATTACCGTAGGAAATGTACTAACTATTGTAGCAAAATTTTTCAATACATTCTAGAAAAATGTTCTGGCTCAAATTATCAAAAATTTGCGGCGTAGCTAGGAAAAACTTGTTTTTGATCTAGTCGAATTTCAACATAACTTGTGTAGAGTTAGGTTCGATTAAAATACTTTTTACTTCCATATGAATGATACAGTGTTGTCATTAATTGGCATGTTGTACTGTCTCGAGACTACTGATTTTTTGTATAGAATTGATAATTGTTCAACACTTTTTGACTATGTATTTTAAGAACTCAATTGCCATTGAAACATGAATGAGTCCTTGGTCAACGGCAGGTCACAAACTCAAACGGCTATTATTTAATCAGCGTGCTCTTTTTCTACTCAAGAAGAATTCATTTTTGCCAAGATTAACTTTACTTTAGTTTCTGTCTGGCTCAATGCAAACCAAACTGCTAAAGCTACCACCACATGAATTATTGTAAAGTTTTTAACAATTAGCGTTTGAAACAAAAAGGGGACAACGTAGACCATTTTTGGCATTTTCTTATTTAAAGAAAAGTGTTTTATATTTTATAGATACATTTTTTTTTTTGAAAAATCTCATTTTTGCCTCAAAAGATTTGTAGTTCGCGTCTTATACTACATAGACTTCATGAAACACAATTACGACGCAGTCTTTTGGAATGGATTCCTATCTCCCTAAAGAAAACTTTCTTCGGAAAAGTTGGTGGGCACTTTAAACGCCAAAAAATCCCTTCACAAAAAATTGGTATAAAAAAAATAAAAATTTAGGCTGCTGATATGGCTTATTTCCCTTGAAATTTTACAGATTGAGATACAGACACCTATTCTTCAGTCAGTTAGTATTCTAGGAAGCACCGCTTCCAAAGGTTAGCATTTTTTGTTTAAATTAAGATAATTAACCGAAATTAACCTTAATAATATCTTATTTTTAAAGAAAATTTTTTTGTTTTTTTTTAAAAAAAAATTCTGTGATGTATCATTTCAGTACCGACTATTGTTAAGAACTTGTTCATGTTGTAAAGTTCGAAATGAATTGTCCTAGATGAATTTACCGAAATTCGAAACTAGAGAAGAATATGGAAACGCTTTAAACCCATTATCAAAAAAGATTTTACGATTTCAATGGTTAGTTCTTCAGGTGACACCGGTGGAGAATTTCCAAGTTATCAAAAGGTACACATTTCGTTTTTTTAATGTATGGTATTCTTTAAAATAATCCTTTTTTTTTAAATTTCATGAAACGTTTGTTTTCCCTCACGAAATTCCTTCGCCGCAGGCTGCACCCGGGAATAAATATACAACTTTAAAAGGAATGTATCCATCCGGGAAAATTATTCATGTTAGAAAGCAAGCCAGGTAACTAGAAGTGAACAAGATCTAAAAAATAATAATCTAACTTAAGATAATTAAAACATAACATATATATTTTACCAGGTAGAGGTACAGTAGACAAGACTCAAATGTAAATATGGGACCAAAATGGATGTGGAGGTGGGCAGATCGAACAAATTTTGATTATCTTAAATTTACAAAAACCATGTTGCTCGATCACTTTCCAATGATTATTCCTAAATCACTCAAATATCTTGAAAACTTGAGCTAGTAAAAAACAATTCCAAGCTAAAACAAATTTTAGCATTTTTGGCTTAACCACAATACTCACCAACTTCTTAGCGTCTTTTTCTCAAAAAGATTTTATTTTATTTTACGTTAAAATCAAAAGTGAAATGAAAAACCTCACCATGTTAAACTTTCGCTTTTAGAGAAAACAAAGATCAGTGTTTCTTTTCATTCCGAAGCTTTCATTTGTTGGCTGTTCATAGATTATTCTGTCGTCTGTCACGGCTAATTAGCCAAAATCTGGACCTACTAGAAATTCTACATTTGTTAATTCTCCCTCGATGCGTGGAAGAAATCATGGAAAGAACACCATTGTATTCCAGCCAAAAAACCGAATTGTCAAGGGCATTTCGTTTTTTTCTTTGATTCTGCACATTAAGGCGCATGCTTGTTGCAACAGGATAATTGAATAAGGGTATAGCATCCACTCCGGCCGTAACACTACCATTAGTTTCAACCAAGGATTGTTGTGCACCTGTCGTGTCCGCAAAAAACTCAGCTTTCGGGCCAGGGCTCTCCTCGGTCAATTCCAAAATGGCTTCTCCATTGACAGAAATGATTATCGTTTCTGTACCTCTTTCATGCAGATTATCCTTCACCGTAACCTCTCCAAGAAATTTGAAGGATTCTATTGGTTCTTCTCTTTTGCGTCGATTACCAGTACTCTTATTCTGTACAAAATCTTCATAATAGTCATCATCATCAAAAAAATTATCACTCGGCGGAGCTCTGTCTTGAAATCCAAAATTTAGAGCAAAATTCATTAAGTCTTCAGAGCCTTCCTTGGTTCCAGTAAGAAAGCCTTTGAAACTGACTTCTGCTTTTGCACTGAACGGTCTAGTCGACGTATCGGTATTACTGAAAACATCAAAATATTTTGAACGGCTGACCTTTGACATCTGGCTAGAGTATGGTATTTGTACTGAATTTTTACAATAATTTTCCTTACGCAACAAATTTTGTAGAAACTTTCTCACCATCCCATTTGAATCGAACACGAAGTATTTTTGACGTTCGACCTAGTTTAAATTGACTGTAGATTTGAGTTCGGGTCTTGTCGTAGGTGTCTCTTCTGACTCGATTTGACCCAACATCCTCATCTATGACCTCAGGGTCTAGTACTGTCAGCTCAAACGACGAGTTAACACCGATAACGAATTTCTCGTCATTGGACGTGAAGGTCAAGTTTCCTGCAAAGTAAGGTGATGGAGGAAGCGGAGTTGTTCGTTTATTGCGGCCATTTTTGTGTGGCTTATTAAAAGTGATGCCGACGTGCGTCTTAACTCCTGTCGCGTAGAGATGGAACTCGGAGTTAAATGTTCCATCGAGTTCAATCGATACTGATTTGTCTCCTGTAACCAAATTTATGGTCAAAATGAAGAAAAAGAAAAGCAGAGCGGGAAAATCAACCAATGAGACCATGACTTCTTTCGTATTGTACAAGCGTTCACCAAAACAAACTCTTCTGCTTGTCTTTTTATATTTTAGTTAGATTTTGATGATTATGAAGTAAGCAAGAGGATATATTTAGATTGTTTGAATTAACGGAAATGACAATTCTTCCTAATTAAAGAAAATTTAACTTTAACAAGCTAAACCTAACCTAACATACGGAGGCAGTTTATCAGTGTACGTGCGTCAAATACGCTCACATTACATTATTTAGCCTATTTAAAACGTGTTGTCTACTTTAATGACGATTTTTTACTTCGCTCCTTTATGATGCTCCTTAAGCGTCCATCCTCAAGTTACGAAAACTATGTTACTTTATCACCTTCTAATGATTATTCCTAAATCACTCAAATATCTTGAAAATCTAAACTTTAGGAGCTAAAAAAATATCTAGCGTTTTTTTTAGTTTAACCATAATTAAACAGCTTTGAGGTATTTTTTATAGTAGTTAGTTTTATTTTAATCAAAAATCAAACTGGAATAAAAAACGTCATTGTGTTACTATTTTTTTTAGAAAAACTAAGCTCAGTTTTCTATTCCATTATATTTCCTGCAAGATCTGTCCTGTTTATAGATTTCTCTGCCGTCGCTCACGACTAATTAGCCAGAATGACGACCTAATAGAAACTCCCAATTTCTCAATTCGATTTCTTCGAGAAACCGTGGAAACAACACCGTTGTATTCCAATCCAAGAATCGAATTGTCAGACGTACTTCGTTTTGCCCGTTCGTTCGTCGCATTAATGCGCGTGCTCGTTCCGATGGGATAATTGAATACTGGTGAACCATCCTCTGTTCCGGTAATGTTACCAACAGTTTCAATCAGAACATGGTTTGCTTCCCGGTTCGCAAAAAACTCGGCGTTGGGCGCAGGTTCGTCGGTGGTGAAATCAAGAATGGCTTCTCCATCGATGGAATCTACTTCCGTGAATGTACTTCCACTACTCAACTTTTGTTTTAATGTAAACTCTCCAACAAGTTTCAAGGTTTCTACTTGTACTGGTTTCTCTCGTTTGTCCCGGTTACTTGTGCCATCTTCACCGTCGTTATTGTTGTCAATATCATTAGCAAAATTATTAGCCGGTCTGGGGTTTTCTTCAAATCCGAAATTTGCAGCAAAATTTAATACGGCATCCTCAGCACCTTCCCTAGTTGGTCTAAGAGAGCCTTTGAAACCAAACTCGACACCTTGAGGGAATGGGCCACTCGAGGTACCGGTATAACTGAAAGGTTAAAATATTCTATGGAGTCAAGATTGACCTTTGACACTTGTACAGGTTTGTACTAGATTTTTTTTTAGTAATATTGACCTTACGGATCAAGTACTTCAGAAACTTCCTCAAAGTCCCAGTTGATTCTGACACGAAGTACTTTGGAACTTCGACCAAGAGTAAATTGACCATAGAGTCCAACCCGGGTCTTATGGGAAGCTTCTCTTTCGACTCTATTTGACCCATCTTCGATGACCTCAGAGTCAAGTAGTACGTACTCAAAAGTTGAGTTGACACCGACAACCAATTTCTCGTTATTGGTATTGATAGTCAGTTTTCCTGTAAAGTAGGCTGGTGGCAGTTGAAGATTCTCTCGTTTACTGCGTCTGTTTTCTTGAGGAACATTGAAGCTGAATCCGACATGAGTATCAACTTCTGACACCCCTGATTTAAATGTACCCTCGAGTTCAATCGATACTGCCTTGTCTGCCACCGTGACCTCTAAGGTCAAGAGGCAAGCGAGGATGACGAGAGTGAGAAACTTGACCATGACTTTTCCAAAGTTGAAAGAGTTTAAGACGATCACGTTTTGAGCAGTCTTTAAATATTTAACGGTTAATTGGTTTAGTCGAATGAATAGTCAATTTAATGTAATTAAAGTTGGTTAAATTAACCTTAACAAAGTTAGTTAAACCGTTTGTTTCTTTAACTGGCGTTAATTTGCAGTTTTTGAAATTAAAAGTCAGAAATAAATTTGATAACACACGCATTGAGGAAGAAATATTTATGGAACATTTATTATAAAATTTGAATTTTATTGATTGAGCAAAAAATGATGTTGGCATACAGAGATGTAGTGATTAGACTTTAGAACCTGAAAGTATATTTGCCAATAAAATCTTGCCTTAGATTTACTAATTAGTACTTTTATTTCAACTTCAATTATAACACACGGTGTAGAGCGAGTTACTCCTATTATATTAATCATTCGATTTTATAGACTTTGAAAAATATGATATAAAAAAGTTGATCAAACAAAATTTTTTTTGGACCAAAAAATTTTTTATCGAAGAATTGGATGATACAAAAAAGTAGATAAAAAAATTTCTTTGGATCAAACATTTTTTTAAATTCATTAATTGTTTTCTCTCAGCAAATTCCCTCACCGCGCGCAGGCCGCACTCGAAACTAAATATCCGACTTTAGAAGGAATGTATCCACCCGGAAAAATTATTCATGTTAGAATGCAAGCAAGATAACCAAAAGTTCGACTGCTAGGATCTAATAATAATAATCACCTAATTAATATAATTAAAACCATACCTTATATATTTTACCAGGTTGAGGTACGGTAGACAAGATTCAACTGTAAACATGAGACCAAAATGGATGTGGAGGTGAGACGATCGAACAGATTTTGATAATCTTAAAATTACAAAAACCATGCTACTCCATCACTTTCCAATGATTATTCCTAAATCGCTCAAGTATCTTGAAAATGTCAACTAGTTAAAATTTAGGAGTTAAAAAATATTTCGAATATTTAGTTACAACCTCCACAACTCATTAGCTCTAAGGTGTTTTTTTTAATAATTGGTTTTATTTGAATCTAAAAATCAAAAGTGGAATGAAAAACGTCGACTAGCTTTTTTTTTAGAGGGACAAAACTCAGTTTTCTAATCCATTATAGTTCCTCCAAGATTTTGCTTTCCATTTGCCCCGTTTATGGATTTCTCTGCTGCCGCTCACGGCTAATTAGCCAGAATGTCGACCTGCTAGAAACTCCCAATTTGTCAATTCGATTCGTGTGAGTAAACGTGGAAACAACACCATTGTATTCCAATCCCCAAATCAAATTTTCTGGGGCACTTCGTTTTGCCCGTTTGTCGTTTACATGAACGCGCGTGCTCGTTGCAACGGGATACTTGAACATTGGTAAGCCATGCATCGTTCCGGTAATGTTACCTTCAGTTTCAATCAGAGCGTGGTTTGCGCCCGCGTTCGCAAAAAACTCAGCCTTGGGCGAAGGTCCGTCGGCGGTCAAATCAAAAATGGCTTCTCCATCGATGGAATCTACTGACGTGAATGTCCTTCCACTGCCCAATCCTTGTTTTACGGTCAACTCTCCAACAAGTTTCAAAGTTGCTACTACTGGTTCTTCTCGTTTGTTTCGGTTACTTGACCCATCACTTCCACCATTGTCATTGTCAATATGAGTTGTCGCTCTGGGTTTTTCTTCAAATCCAAAATTTACAGCAAAATTTAATATGGCATCCTCAGCACCCTCCTTAGTTGCTGTAAGAGAGCCTTTAAAACCAAACTCCATGGCTTCAAGAAATTCACCACTCGACTCACCGGTATAACTGAAAGGTTAAAAAATTTGAAGGAGTCAAGATTGACCTTTGACACCTATACAGGTTTGTACTAGATTTTTTTTAGTATTATTAACCTTACGGATCAAGTACTGCAGAAACTTCCTCTACGTCCCAGTTAATTCTAACACGAAGTACTTTGGACCTTCGACCTAGAGTAAATTGACCATAGAGTCCAACCCGGGTTTTATTGGAAGCCTCTCTTTTGACTCTATTTGACCCATCCTCGATGACCTCAGAGTCAAGTAGTACGTACTCAAAAGTTGAATTGACACCGACAACAAATTTCTCGTTATTGGAATTGATAGTCAGTTTTCCTGTAAAGTAGGCTGGTGGTAGTTGACGATTTTCTCGTTTACTGCGTCCATTTTCTTGAACATTGAAGCTGAGTCCGGCATGAGTATCAAATTCTGAAAACTCTGATCTAAATGTTCCTTCGAGTTCAATCGATACTGTCTTGTCTGCTACCGTGACCTCTAAGGTCAAGAGGCAGGCGAGGATTATGAGAGTGTGAAACTTGACCATGACTTTTTCAAAAGTTGAAAGAGTTTAAACAGACGACTACGTTTGAGCAGTTTTAAATATTTAAGCGTTAATTGGTTTAGTCGAAT
>JABASK010000332.1:0-16530 GCA_019776465.1 Rambutanura hunanensis | reverse complement strand
ATGTATTATAAATTGAAGATATGGATAACAATGGGCCATAAGGAACCATATACTTTAAAACCCTCATTAGACTCTCTTCAAATTCTATCAATATAATGTACCAGCCAACAGTTTTCGTCCACCAGAACAAATTTAATTATGCCAAATTTATTTAAAAAAAAAACATGTTCAAGAATTATTTTAAAATTTTCCATTTTCAAAATCATTCCTTTGCGATTTGGCTACACTACTGTATCGCACAACACCTTTTTTGGTGTTCCTCGCCTTTGACAAAAAACTATAGGAAAGGATTCTTTTTTATCCAGGGTCTCTTCTGGACTCAGTTCGTCCGTTTCCATAGGAACCATCCTACTCTGCCAATGAAAATGTATGAAGACCGTATCTCTCCCTCCCTCGTCATCTATCCCTGGAAAAGTAGGGAAGAGAAAGTCCCTTCTAATGAGTTTTCACTCGAATTTCACTCAACCCACCAAACTCAAACTCTAATTCTTCCATTCTTCCTATTCCACTATCATTTTCATTAGATAAAAACTTTGTCTCTCTACTTCATTCTACTTTCTACTTTCCCTAAAACTTCAAAACCCAACAGCAGCTTTCTCTGGATTTAGATCCATTTGCCTCCAGGATTAACTTCAAATCTCGCTTTCCCAATTAACCACCACTCCCCATTTAACCCAATCCTTGAGTAACCATACCCAACAATCCATCTCCTTACAACCCACAATTCTATCAAACATTTCTAACAAATCTGCTTGTTCTTTCCCAATTAACCACCACTCCCCATTTAACCCAATCCTTGAGTAACCATACCCAACAATCCATCTCCTTACAACCCACAATTCTATCAAACATTTCTAACAAATCTGCTCATAGAGTCAGTCTACTGCAAAAATTTGGCATTGAACAGTACGATAACATCAAAAATTTGCGAAATTCATTTTGAAAGTTTTGAACATTGCCATCTTCGTGAAATGAGAAATCCTATGTAATTTCAAAGTACACGTTTATGTTGCACTTGGAATCCACTTTTACTAATTTTTAAACAACAACAGATACCTTCTTACATTAATTTACAAAAACCTAAAAACCAAAAAATTAAAAAAAAAAATACATTCAGAACCATGTGACAAATTCCGGCGCTTTTGCGGTATACTCTCAAAATTAAAATTACTTTAACCAATCTTTACTTTCTCCAGTACTTCCTTCCCATTAGTCTTCAGCGTCCACAACAGAATCAACTCCGTCGTCCCTTCACAACTGGCCAAAAAAGGCAAGGGAGGTACAGCAGGACAGAAATTACGACTTTCTCTCCGCTTTCTCATTTTCTCAGCTATTTAGAAAATATAAACTACGCTAATAAAACACACTAATGAGAAAACGTGAATTAAGCCCCTTCAGACGCCTTTCTCTTTCCATCCGCTACAATTCTCCCACCGTCTATTTCAAAATCTAGGAGCCCAAAAAAACAAGAGCTTGCCGCGTGAAAGTCCGTCCATAGAGGCCTAAAAACTCACCTCTACAAGAACCATTAAAGGAACAGGTTTTCCTGCAAAACGGTTCCACGCACTGCTGAACTTGGAGCGTAGTAGAGAAAATTTCTAACCATAAAGCTCCAGTGTTCAAGGAAAAAGATCCATCCTGGAGAATTCGTCTCCAATGTGATGGAATGGAGTTTGAAGAGAGAACGGCAGCTTTTCCCTCCTTTCCTTCTAAAATAACTTCAAGTGAGCAGGGAAAGTAAAAGACGGAGAGAAAGCCCTAGCTCAAGTAATACTCATAAATTTTGTTCAACTCAACATAAATTTTAGAAAGGGAAAGAAAGAGGAAGCGAGGTTGTTAGCCGGAAAAAGGTTTTCCCTAGAACCTGCTTCAGCCTACTTCCAAATGATATTTTCCCGCCAGCTTCAAATTCTTACCATCCTCACTTAAACCCTAGTGAAAACCACCTCGCCCACACTTTCCACTTTCCCATCGTCCAGGAAAAAAAAACATACTTTTCCTCCGCCCATGCACCCAAACAATTTTCCTCAAATTAAATTCACCAAACGTTCACTCAACAATCAATGAAAATACATACATTTTTTCTAAATCTCAAATAATCCATTTTCGTTTTGTCTTTTCCACCCCCGAACTTTCTCCCGGTACCAGATTTTCTCACCCTCTCCCTCTCCAACCGGATTTTCACCCCCGCCAAACTCCGAATCAATAATAGAGGTAAGAAGAGGGAAGGGGGATGAAAATTATAACGTTGAGTTTTTTGAGTAGCCGTAATGCAACTTTTGGGAACGGGAACGACTAATCATAATAATCAATACCCCTCCATCCCTGTCATGTCATCTGTCTCCCTCCCCACTGTTACACAACGGAGCCGACGAAATCATGAACTGGAGAGGAGTCAACGGCCAGAACTTGTTCATAGTATTTACAGCAGCGGTCCTTTTTTTTCATGATCGTTCATAAAACCTAGCGGCCGAGTCAAATTTTGACAACTGACACCCACCTGCTCCACAGCTGAAGCACAACTTTAAGAACAATCAGGAATTTTGGCACACGCTGAAAATTTGCAAAGAAAAGTTGGTCCGCTACAAACCAAACCAAGTATGCAAACCAAGCTTCTACAAATTTCCACGTTTTCATCATCGTGGTTTTACAAATGATGAAGTAGCAAACAATTGCATACCTTCCAAAGAGAATATGACAACTGACACTTCAAAAATAGCCTTAGTGAAGTGCGACAGCAGCCCTCCTGCCTCTGTTCAAGTGGGTCATGTTTATATACACAAACTCCTTGACATAAAGGAGAATTGTAACAATGAAAAGTGTCATGTCACTTGATGAGACATTAAAAAGTGAGACTAGTAATAACTTATGTAGAGCAAGTACGTAAGTGGGATTAGCGTCATCCTGTCAACCCACTTCAGTGGTTCCTTTCTCCACTGTCAAGGCAAAAGAACATTAAGCTTCTGTTGGCGTAAACCAAGGTTAGTCGTCGACGACGACACTTTCTGCCAGTTGACATCTCTTCACTCCCCTCCCGAGGACATCACTGTCACGACACGGAGGACTTACGACACCTTCCATTCCATCATCTTTCAATGGATTACATATGGGAATCTGATCTCCTGATTAGCACCCCCTATCACTTACTTAGTCAATACTGAACACAGATCCACTTGTCTCCTCGACTTGTCACATGACATGACATATCTACAAACTTTGTTCCCAAAATGGTCTTTTTACACAACATTTTTACTAAAAAATAATGCGAATCTTGTTTTACCTCCTACTCTAATACAACAACCACTTGTGCTTGTCAAGGTGAACAAATTAGCGTAGGTAGGAAAAAAATTTGTCAAAACCAACATAACTCGTTTCCATAAGAAACGATAATCGTCAAGTCTTTAAAATTCAAATTTTTATAAAATGTTATAAGAGGCACAACGCTTCTGAATATGAGAACATACATATAAAGTGCTAATTCTACAGTCTAAAAAAAACTCTCTCAATTTTCCAAATGTACTTGAGGTAAGTTGAAGATGAGGCTGATAATAATCATCATCGTGCATACCTTAGGTAAGATTTTAAAAGTTCCTAACAAAAGTCCACCGAGATGAACAAGTAGGAAGATGCGAAGAAGGCCTTGAGGGGACCATTTCAAGAAAAAAAAATCCTCTGTAAGAAAAAAAACTCAAGTTCTTTTCCTTTATAATAACTGTAGCTCATAATCTCTACCACAAAAGTTTTACAATTACAATGTGTCTTGTCCCTACTACCTATGGAATCTTCCCTGTTTTTTTTCTTACTCATTTGACTCGAGTGGAAGAAGATGATGATGACGAGATGATGGTAAAAGTTATATGAAGGCTTATTTCCCCATCCCATCATCTTCAGCCCTTAAATGCATAATAGCATCTTCCCTCCAGCTCAAATCAAAGCATCTCTACCCTACCTTCACATAATTTAATGCCAAAGATGATCACAGTCTCTGGCTAATAATAGCCAACAAAAAGTTACCTAAAAATATACAGCGTTGAGAATCTAATCAAAGTTCCATCACATAATCCCGCCCGCCTCTGATTGGCATTAGAACTGAACTTCGATTTTGTTCTAAAAGTCTTCAGTTTCTTAATTTGCCTTAAAACTTGCATGTTAAACTATCACAGCCTTAATTTTTGTTTACCAGTTTCAAGTGAATTAGTCTTATTCTTAAGAAAAACAAACCTAAAGATGGTCTTTGTAGGATTTTGAACAAAAAAAAACATAAAATTCAAGTTTTTTTTTGTAGCAATTGCCCAACCCGGTCTAAATGATTGACAGATGAAATATTTATCTCAAATCAACTTGTTCTTCCTTGCTTTTAGTATTAACACACAAAGTAAAACCACAAATATCATCTTTCCACTTTGCCATTTTTTTAATCTATCCTTGCCCTTATGCAAATTTGCAAAAATTGCTTTTAGCAAGTCATCCTACGCACGTACTGGACCACCCATCGTCAACGTCCAGGGGCATTTTTATTAAAACTAAACGATCCTTTTATTTTTAATAATTTATTATTTAAAGTAAAGTTTTCAAATATAGCATTGCGATTTCTCCGAACTTTTGTATCATCATGTACAAAAAACTAAGTTTTGCATTAAACTCCCGTAAAATGCAACATTGCAAATTTTATTAATTACAACTGGAAAGCTTGTAGGATAGTTTCTTAACACCTACGCCTACTCCTTTATGTTGCATTGTACTTTTTACCACAAAATGTCACCGTATTTTTATTATTGAAAATTCTCACTTTTTTCCGTGACCCTTTGTGTAATCTCTTCAAAATCTCATTTTTTACGCTCCGCAATACATTTATCCTTTCGCCTGAATATTTGAGGAAAAGGAAGACAGAAAGACGGATTTTCTCCAAAGAAAAAAGACAAACAAAAGAAGTTCTGACAACTAGGAAAAGGCGCGAAAGTATAGAAAAGGACTTTAGGAATCATGAGATTAGAAAATGATAAATTCGACTCAGGTTTTCTCTAATGGACCTTGTCTTCATGCTTTGATGTTCCTCCAATCTGTCTTCTCAGCCTTATACAAAATCCTTTCTCCTCAAATATAATACAATCCGATGTAAATTTTCATAATATGTTCAAATTCAAATAGTAATTTCAGTCAGCCTCTTATAAGCCCTATCATTTTATTTTCACTAGTATACATTGTCATTCATCTAGAACATGTTCAGAATTTTCATCAACTAATTTAACTGAATCATCCTCATCCATTCAATAACTTTAATAATAATTCATTCTAAATTTAAATAATTTAATATTTTTCAAAAAAATATCTCATTCCTCAGCATAATTTTTGTTAAACAACACGTTTTGCAAAAGTTATATACCTGCGTCCACCTTGAAAACTTGCACCGTTAAACACACCGTGCCCGTGCTAAGCACCTCCGCCTCCTTAACCATTCCAGGCTTACGAACAAGTCATGTTTCGAGAAAATTAACAAGGTACATCTCGCCGCGCATTAATTTTACACAAAAGCCTTTTTAAAAATGTGAATACCTTTTAAAAGTCAAAAAGTCAAGCTTAAGTAAAAAAAAAACTTAAAGTGAAAAGTGGATTTTGTGATTTTTATTGAAAAGTAAATTCTAAAGAGATAAAAAGTAGAGTGGTGGTGTAGAGAAAATTCTGATACTTTTAAGGGGTCACAAAAGGAGGCTTTTGAGCTTTTATGACAACTTAACTTTTGACAGTTTGACATTTATGAGACTTTTTTTTTTCGAAAAGAGAGTAGAGATCAGAAGAAAAAAAACCTAGAAAAGACGAAGTGCTCCAAATAAATGAGCACAACGCCACTGCCACCACCTTCAGGCCTTTTGTCTCCCGCCATGACTCTAGGACGCCGGCGCCGTAGCCCGCAATTTAGTTGCCTAGGGAATGACTGAACGGAGGAACATCATAATTCAAAATTTTACCCTATTTCATCAAACCATCAAAAAAAATTATTAAAAATGAAAACTATCACAACGAAAATTGGAGTTTTGACCCTACAATTAATTCTTCGACAGAATAATCTCCTCATAATGATAACTACCAATTGATCCTTTACGGAGATTTATGATTCTTAGCCCCACACACCATAAGGGACAGATACATCATACTGAAGAACCACTGTGTAGAAAGGTTTGAACAAGTGGTGCTTATATACAGGGCTAACCAAAAAAAAAATTTGTAGCTAAATATCCCGCCACTTTACGAGAGACGGACGTCTCTAAAAGTTCTACAAGCATGAGATCCATTGTTTCCAGTGACAAACGACCTGACATTTTGTGCATGGCCCACCAAAATGAAATGACGACAGAACCGAAAACCGACAAACCAACCAAGCACCCCTACCTTCCTCTCCTGTCATATCAAGTGTTAAAATAAATAACAATATGCCACGCTTTTTGTTCAATTGTCAATTTCCTTGGCAGTAGTGCGGTAAAACTTCACTTCACTCAAGATTTATTTCATCCCAATCCACACCTAATGAATCTACAAAAATTCTAACTCCTACTTTTTTCTTTTAAACCAGTTTCTACATTTTTTTTCAATTTTACTCCACATGTTCCTTCCACGTCCAATGTAACTAAAAACCTACCGAAAAGTTATTATTCTTCTAGTTTCCCCTTCAAAAAAAAATCAAGTCAAAGTCAGAATAACACAAAAAAAAATACGAAGATCCACACGGACAAAAGTCAGATAACAACGGCTATGACTTTTCGAACGGAACCCCTTTTGACGAACCGTATTTTCAAGGGACTAGGTCCTACATTTTGAAAAAAAAGGTATCGGCAGTCAGCCTAGTCTTAATCATCAAAACGAATTTTTAGACAACGCAGACAGAAGACACGAACTCGAAATTTGAAATTCTCTCTTCGTTCTTAGGCAGGCTGAGAGCCGGGTACTGTTAGGTACTTCCAAAATCTTAGAAGAGGGTACTTACAATCCCTGACTGGTTGATGGAATTGGAAAGTCAAAACATCTGTAGGGTGACCTTAGAGGTCAGGACTGAATTCCTTCATTTTCTTAAATGAGACTCCAAAGGGACTCGGCTTGTTTTTTTTCGACGACGAACGCTTCCTTCATCAGAGTTTGGGCCTTAACGAAGGCTTTTATGGAGTTTCTATAGGGATCCCAAGAATTGTTAAGGCCTTAAAAGGTAAAGGGACCTGGCTCTTTGCTTATTTCAAAAGTTTGCGCTCCTACGTTCTCAAAAAAAAAAAAACTTTTGTTCCATCAACCTCTCGTCAGGAAATGTATACGGATAGACGGAACGAGGAGAGCGAAGCGAGTAAGAGCTGAAGAATAGAATGAAAAAAAATATTAAATATTTCTTTTGATACTTCCCATCAATACAATAATTTCTGGAGGAGTGGAATTCAGGTACGAGAATCCTGAATTCAATTTCAAACTAAGACCTACACGCTTAACGCTTCCTAAAATACACGACCTATAGGTTAAGGCCATGTTGTACAGTGTGAACCTCGACGTAACCTTTGAATTTTTTTATTTTAATAAAAAAATCGTTTGCTAGGGTAAGTACCTATGAGAGACTTGGTAAAAAAAAATTAACAATTTTCACATTGGTGATTCTCACCAATAAACCATTTTTTTTTAAAAAAATTTAACATGTGAACAAGAACCAAAAAAAATAATTTAAATTAATCAGATTTCAAATTCTCACTCTTGTTTTAGTCTTGTTTGACGGTGTACTACTCGAACTTAAATTCACACACGGCAATTATAAACTCATTGGATTTTGGCAACATACGACTACGAGATATTCGCAAACCAAAAAAAATTGAAATTTCATTTCAATTTTTTTTTTCACAAAAAAAAATGCATTGCACAAAAATCCCTAGACGTCAAATAATTTCCAAACGTGTAAATTTTTTTCAAAAGTTCCCTCCATCCCGTTATTTTTTCTCTAATGTAAAAAGGGGTAGAGCCAAAAACAAAAAAAAAACGAAAGCTCTCATCTTTTTTTTTTCGTCAACCTAAAAATAAATCTTTTCCATTTTTCAACTCATCAAATGCCAACTTTAAAAAAGAACGACAAGAAAAGTTGGTTGGTAAGAACAGCAGTGAGGGGTTACTAGTTAAAACATACGGAAAGATACTAAAAGCTGTGTTGCATGGTGTTACTGCATTTCTTTAAAATATAAATTTCCCGTATTTTTTTCTTTCCAAAAAAACTTATATTTTCGGTCTGGTTGAGTTAACCTCCCTCCTCCCTTAACGCGTTTAGCATTTTTCTTAATGGTTCCTCCGGTCCGTTGATCATTTCCTAGTATATGCTTTCAGATCTTAGAAATCCAACTCTGCTAAAATCTACACCAGTCGTCCACAACTGCTCGGAAAAAATGTAAACTTTCCCTTCTCTCTAGAAATTCTAAAAAAAAATACTCAAATAGCTTCTTACGTAAAAATTTTAAGTTTCGTCCACAGTTTATACAAAAAACAACTTAACCAAAACTCTCTCGTCTTCATGCCTCAAAATTCTTCTTGTTCATACGGATAATCCGAATCGATTCGCATGCCAAAGTAAAAGGTCTTTACTTTGTCTTCAAAAAAAAAAATAATCCATAGAAAATGAGCACATAAGTTTCAAGACTTCGTTCCAAACCCACGCTTTTCCCAAAGTTCAATGATTAATTTTAGAAAATACCAAAGACACACTCCTTTTGTCAAAGTCAAATTTAAAACATCATGTCCTCAGATGTGAAAATGTAGTTGAGCACAAGGCAAAAGACACCCTAAGCTTTCCCATTAGGACACACTAGTACCATACTTGTTTTCAACGATTCCCGCCTGCCAATCTTATGAAGGAAGAACCCAGGACAGGGTCTAAACTCAAGTCGACGGGGCATGAAAACTGATGGCAACGCATGTCACTTTCTACTAAAGTTTTCTTTTTTTACGGATCATTTCAACCAAAAAAAAACTGTAATCGGTCCATCTTAAGTCCATCTAACAAAGTATCAATTACTCCGTATCAATTACCCTGAATGAAATCATAATACACCTTGTGCCTTGTTAACCAAAACACTTGTAAATTCTAACAGAACAAATCAAATTTCGTGTTGAAACAAAGTTTAACTTTATTTTCTTAAATTTGCAATTTCTAAAAAAAAAAAAAAAAACATGACACGAGAAATGTTGGCAAACCTAAAAATTCCTTCACCCCTCGTGCCTAAATAAATACTTCATTTCCAACCACTTGGCCAATTTTGTCAATATGCCTACACGAACTTTCTCGGTATCAAACTCCAGTAACTGTTGATGTGGTAGCATGATTTATGACATTGTCGTTTTTTTTAGTATTAAAACTTCCCGCCCTTGTCATATCGCCATGTAACCAACCAGGGCCAAGATAAGAAAATGAAAAATTATAATGACCTTTAGCTCTACTTGTTCTCAGTTTAAGTGGAAAAGTTAAGGTTCTTTCTAGGCTATGCACAGGAATAATTAGTTGATTGACAGATTTAGTTGGTTCCTAATGATGGATGATTCGACCCTCGTTCTTTAGATGCCGCGCATTGATTGGCATCACCCTTAATTTTTTTAAATGTCTCTCATCGCTTCTACTTACTTGGTTAAACGTTTTTTTTCAAAACTTGTCGTGCGTCAAGAAACAAGTGTATCTACTTAACTAGGCAACACGAAACTAAACGTTGACAATGAGATTGATAATGCCATTTTAAAAGGTACTCATTCAAAATGTACTTGAGCTCTTTGACAGTTTTAAAGATGAAGTTAAAGTTAATCGAAAATTTTACGTCAAGATAGAAAATGTTAAAGGTTTTCTTACCTGTCTTTTCCTTGATTTCACAGAGGACGCTAAATAATGCCGGTTTCATCCGATGGCAGTTTAATGTGTGTTTCCTATTGGTCAAATTAAGATAAATTACTTGATGCTTTATAATGTCTTTGAATTTGCAAAAATAAATTAACGCCCCGCCCGCACAGTCAATTTACTAGGAGTTACTAGTAGTGGTGGTGTAAACAAATTGTTCGATTTAATTTAATTCCCTTAATAACTTCAAATAATGTGGTGATAGTGAACGAAAAAGTTCTTTGGCGAATTAACTCCCTTTTATTGGAAATCAATTGTTTATTGACTGGTTTCTTCAAATGTTTAAAATTATGAAGAAACCACCAATTAAATTAGTGAACGCAAAAGAACGCCAGATAGAAAGAGGCAGAGAGGGTGAGAGAGCGGAGACAAAAATTGGCAAAAAATTATGTGCAATAAATTCGCAAATCAGCCGCTGCACTACAAATTACGACACTAACTCCCAAATCAAATGCCGAACCCGAAATATAGTTAAACTTATTTAGTTAATAAATTAATTAATTTCAAAACTAACGATTTAGTTACTAACCTCGCCTGGGCTTCATCCAAAGACTGGTCAGTGATGTTCATGATTTGTTGGAGGATGTCACCAATATCTTGTTTCCGACCATCGTCAGGTGTTCCAGGCCCTTGACTTGGGTCAACTGACTGCATACCATAAGGTTGGGCCATCATTCCTATTTGAGCACCTACGGGATGCATCTTAAGACCGCCGAGGAGCTCAATTTTGACGGTTAAATTAAAAATTGCACTGAAGACTATTGAGACTGTAGCCGATAACGACAGAAAATTACTATAGTTTATCACAAATCACAGTTAGGTAGGTTTGTTACTTCAATGAAAGGGCTCTTATTTAACTTTAGGCCAAATGTCACTCAAAAGAAAAGCCACTTGGGACAGTGGGTCCTTGAAATTAGAAAGGGCATGATCAGATTAATTGCCAAATTTTTGAAACTGTTCCTTGTCTTCCGTCGACTTCTGAAGTGTAACTGGGGTTAAGTTAATTTTAGTGTAAAATGCACCACACTTGATACAAGTTCCGTGTTCTTTATGATAAGATTAGTAAACTGGTAGGTTGAATAATTTTTCCTGGCACTTTTGTGAGAAATGGTTTCGTCAAATTCTTGACGTCGTATACAATGTTGTATCCTCTGGTTCCTCGTTACTGGTTCCTGCCGAGATTCCCGGGTTTTCAGAGTCCATAAATAAAACCAGGATGGGCAATGTATCAAAATTAAGTAGTCGAGGATGAGGCAGTAAGTGTCATCAGTTTCTTACCACCAAATAATGAAACTTCCGTAAAGAAAAAGTCACTTTGATGAATCAGAACATGATAAAAGTTGATGTAGTTGTTCAAAAAAACTCAAAAGTAAAATGAAAAGTTCCAGCCGCGGTGGGGTCACGTTGGATTGTTGTTCTCCTGTCGCTTTTGATGATGGTAAAATATGTGCCTGAGTATTATCCGCTTCTTCGGCCGTTCCCGTTCTTCTGTCACGCGTCGCTGGAAAGAAAGGATGTTGAAAACACAAGACAAAGTCGGAGACTATTTCTCCAATAGGGGAAAAAGATAAACTTTGTGTCTAAGCTGGGTTGTGCGGGGGAGATTCGTTCTTCTGCCGCCGACTTTCTCGGATCCAAAACCGAAAATCGGATATCCTGCCTTTCACTACCAGTCTAGTCGTCGGGTTCATCCGTATGCTAATAGGAGTTCTTCTCTCTTGTACAATTTCTTCTTATAACATCCAAAAACCCAAGTAGGGAACTGAGCTGAGGGCTGGCAACTTTCCCTTAGATGACGGCAATCGGTTCTGGTTATACGACTCACACCGAGAATTATGCGAGTGCGCAACCGGCAGCCCTTCTGTAAATCAACAAAGTAAACCATGTGACGACGACGTTCTGTCAAACTGCTTACCTTTTACCAGTGACAACTTTAAAAATTTCTCATCTCTCTTTAAACACATAATCAGTATCAGTGTGCGTTAATTGTTCGTGACAAAACATTCCCTTTTCAACAATAACATCAGATTACGTGAGAACTCACTCTGCTAACTGGACGGTCGTGATAGTAGGTTATTTGGATGAACCAGATGTAGCATCTACAGTAAGTCTGCTCATGCGTTAAACTAATCACTAATCTGTGTCAATCAGTGACGGGTGACAGAGCGGGAAGACAACCACTTCATTGTTGGACATTGGACAGGACGCAACTCAAACTTTTCTCGTCCAGCTCAATTGCCCGCCTTTAAACTGCGTTCAATATCCAAAGTATTAAATGGCCAAACTTTGATTGACACTACACAACACAACAACACGGATTTCAATAGTTATATGATACGTCTCTCGTGTCACTTCCAAAAGAGCCTACTTCACTTTGTTATCTTCTGAATTGGAGATAAATAAAAATAATGGTATTTAAACGTAAACTAATCTCGTTAACACTTCGATTATCTCCGATGATCAAGTGACACATAAATTTTTTTAAAACTGTCTCGTGCTTTGATCCGGTGTGACGACCGTCAACTGATGTGAATGTGTTGAAAAAATCAACCAAAAACTGAGTAAGTTAAAAAAGACGAGGGATTTTGACTTGGTATATAAACTTCAAAATGTAATACAACCTCTGTAGTCAGTAGTGGTGGTAGTATCGTGGAAGTTTAGACCGGAGTTATAATGTATCAGGGGTCGACCGATGTACAATTTACCGTCCAAGACAACCAGCAGTAAACTGAAGCACTGTATCCAAAGAACGACCCTCTCTTCTTTTTTTACCTACCCTCTTCTCTAGGCTACAATACCATGGCAAGGATTCTTCTCCCCTGTTAGATGTTAACCCTTTCATCTTCTGTACTGTTGAGTTCTGTAGCTAGGCAACACTGCATCTTCAAATTTTGATCTCACTCGCGGTTCAATTTTGGAACTAGGAAATTACTCCAATGTTAATAACGTTTTCTAAATGATATCGGTTTACAAGGTTCCGTTTCCTCTTTCATTTAGATTTGACCACCGTTTTGCCCGCCCGCCCCCCCCCCCCAATCAATCAATCTTCAACAAATGCTATTTCAAAATGTCCAGATTTCTTACCAATTTCCAATTGATTATTAGTTAACTTTTGACGTTAGTTAACGCATCTGTGACGTCGCTGATTAAAGGTGACCAAATCTAGAAGCATTTAATAACAATTGACTAGACAAGACAACCGCCAGAATGCATCGTTATAACTTAGCACGCCCTCTACCACTTTTAATCGAAATATCACCCGGTTGTAGAAATCGTTGCGTATTAAATTTCTAGAAACTAGAATCTTGCGATATTAGGTAAGGATGGTAAGGTAGAGAGATAACGTTTTACTAACGCTGCAGTTAGTCTTTGAATTTCCCTCTGTTTTTAAATTGCTGCAACTCAAGATTAGTGCTTCGTAATTCTTTTCAACGTAACATATAATTATTCCAGTTCAGTTGTCAGTACAGAGTAACGTTAATTTTTTGAAGTTGCACCACTAACGAAATCACGCAAATCTTATGTCGCGTTGCAACTTTTGTTCTGATATTACCGTAAGGGTTCTTGCAGAACTGTGGATACATTCTAAACAACTCATTGCAAAATTAAACAAAACTGCTAAAACTTGCATACTAATTAAAGTTTGAGTAACAGTGACATTTGTGACAAGTTTTAAAACAGGATGGATTTTTGGCGTGCTTTTTACCACCTCCTTTCACCATGACCGTGTAGTTTAGGTTTTCATTGCATTTTTCGCAATTTTTTTTTTGCAAATTACTTTCCCCTTCTCGTCTTTTGCAGTTTTTTCTGAACCTAGGTGCCTAAGTTTTTGATTAGGATGATGAATAGCAGGGGGATACAGTGATGACTTGAGTTACTCCACATGGTTCCATCTACCCACTGGGCACATGGCAAGGTTACCAGTGTGCCATTTTAGCGTAACTAACCTATCTTGCCTATAATGATATAAGTCTTAGACAATTTTTAGTATAGAGCTATGCGCAACATTTGGTAGGTTACCATCTGGGTTCTATATAGCCCATCTTCTTTTTACAGACTCAAACCTTCCCTCCCCTTTTGAAACATTTTCTGTAATGGCGCTTGGGTGGTTCTCCGACTCTTATCATCTTGAAATGACTCCAGAGCCCCTCCCATCCCTGAAATATACACGAACTTTCCTACCCACGGAACCACCACAACTACCACCGAATTTCGGAACTCAAAAATCCCGCCATTTTTTAGAACTTGCCCATACTTGTACACTCTTGGGAGGTTACGCGCCGTAGTGTCCTCCACTTATCTCACACAGGACTCTCTGCCTCTTCAGCAAAAAGATCATTTGGCACAAATGCCAGAGAGAAACGACACTCGGACACTTTGCATCATCGGCCGGGACTTTCTCTCGACAAAAAAACTGCTTTCTCACATTCTCCCGCCAAACGATTAGATATTTGGTCATCGTCAGCTCGAAAAAGTGACAGACAGTAAAGTCTGCTTTGTCTCCACGCCCACTAATGGACTAGAAGAGGTCTAATCCTATTAAACCTTATACAATAGAAAATAAAAGGTAGATTTTGCGTTCCTTACCTTGTCACTTAAGAAATCCTTCGAAAACGACAATTGTCAATTGTGACCCGTTGCAATAGAAACGACGAAAGTTGTTGGTTAGCTCCTGGAATTCTTTGAAGAATTGCCGATCCTTGAAGTTTTAATCCAATTGGGTTAAAAGCCCGGGGGCCTTCTGTGGGTTGAGAACTTTACTTTTGCTTCTAACGTTTCGTTAAATCAAAGGAACTTTTATTTTTTTTTTAAAAAAAAACTTTTTTTTAAAAAAATAAAATAAAACTTAGAAAAGAAGCCTAACTTTTGATATCATTTCAATTCTATTCAATAAACTATTCGGACGAATTATGGCAAACAAACTCTATTTGTGCAACACTTTTTTCTTAAATCACTTACAATGTAGTTAATTTCTCCTCAATTTTTTTATACAGAATAGTTTTTGTTTAAACAGAGCATTCGTTTGTTGTTGCTTTTTTTTCATGTGCAACGCATAATGTGGTAAAACTTGCAAGTTTCGGGTTGTAAATTATTTCAGAATAAAATATCTCACTGGTAATTAAGATTAAATGCTTCTTAGCACTTTTAATAACTCAACCAATGCGAGCAAACCTTTTGCCAACAATAAGGTTTGATTTAATAAGGTCAAGTTTTAAACAGAATGACCATAAATTTTTTGACTTTTACAACTTAAAAACATTTTCTTTTGGAAAGCGTGCGTTACTTTCTCCAAAACTCGAACCTCTTTGTTTTGAATTCTGTGCCATTTCCTTTTGTGATTGTGACAACTTTCTTCAATCACACTCCTGCTGACCATTCACAGCGAGTGGTCACCACAATAAAGTAATCAACCAAAAGTTGTCCATATAAGAATGGACGAGTCAAAAGTCGGTTTTTTGAAAGTACCATGGTAAAAAGTAAAAGAGAAAAGTGCCTGATTTGAGCCATTTCGACCCACACACCATAAATTACAGTCCGGTGTGACATGGTTTTACTTTCACTACAGATGGAAAAAGTAAGTTCAAGTCTCCCTAAAAGAACAGTAGCCCACCACTTAATTTCCATGTTATTATATTCCAAAACATGCTCATGCTTTTCTAAATTTTAAGACTCGTCATAATTTACGAGTTGTTGAGTCTTATTGAGTCGTAACATGAAATGGAAAGTATGAAAAGGAAAAGTATATGCAAATCATTTGGAAATTGTTACATTTTAATAAATTTAGAGAAAACAACAAAAATTTTAAGGCTTGATGTTTAACTTTATGGTAAAATTTAAAGTAATGTACTCCAACTCGGACAAGGGTTTGGGTTAAATTTGTATAGTTCTTGAAGGACTTTTACCAAAGTTGAGCATTCTGGTAGTTTTTTTATTTAATCACGTCCATATTCTTCTTTTTTTCTTATTTTCAGGCTATTTTTAGTTTTTACCTCAAAATTAAAATTTTTTTGTATTACTTTCTAAATTTTCTACAACGTACTATCTTCCGCAGCGGTAAAAGTAAAACGTTGTAAACCAATAATAGTCACAGAGCAAGGAGCCCTTCGACCTGAACAATATTTTCGGTTTGAATTGTACTCTAGACACCGATTTCAAATTATCTTTTACTTTCACACGTGTCATTACCGTTTGTCATTCTCTTCTACGAATTCGGGACAGTGACCTTATCGAAATTTACTACAATGTTCCGGACTATGTGTAAGAACATGCTGAAAATTTGCAAAAAAAAAAAAACAGAGATTTGTAAAATTCTAAACAAAACTTTTGTTATCATGTAGAGCACATAAGTTTTAAGCAATTTTTTGTTTAATTATTGAACACGCTTTATAGTTACAATTAATTAATTAATTTTAAGTTTAATTTTTTTTAAATGAAGTGATTTCCACTGACAAACCAACAACACCTAAACTAGTTTTGAATCTTATGCTGGAAATGTCTCAATTCTTGATTTTTTTTTTGTATCAAGACCTTCAGTCATTTTTTACATCGAGTTTCGGCATAAAAGTCGCATGTTATTGTCTTTGTGATACTCAATAAATTAAATAAGAAAAGTTTACACTCTTGGTCTGTTCCTCTTT